>VYZM01022848.1:114178-160451 GCA_013398915.1 Dromas ardeola
CTTCTCTTCTTTTTTTTTTTTTTTTCCAGTTAGGAACTGGGGATGTGTCACTGTTAAGACTCAGAATTGCTTATTTTATAAATCATGAGAAAGATAAAACATGCTAAATAAGAGTTTTCTTCCACTAGAGAGAAAAAGGTCTAACAGCGCTGGTTGCTGAGAGGGATACTTCAAAACTTCTGACAGAGTCTCGGTAGAGAGTCTTTTGCTGTGGCATGAACGGTTCACTCTTACAGTCAGCACCTCTATTCATTAAAACTAGGGAAAACAGCTCTTATTTCACGTTCTCTTTGCATGTCAGATGTGTACGCGTGTCACATCTTGCCCTTGTAGAGGAGCTTCTGAGCTTAATTTTTGGATCTGTGCCTCTGAATTCAGCTTTTAAGGGAGGGGATTTTAAGTTCTTCTCTGACAGTGTTTTTGTTGGAACTGCAGAGCTAATTCTGAGAAACGTTTGCAGAATCTTCTTGTGGTGCCAGATTTGATTCTTGGAGAGTCTAAGAAAATTTCAAGGCTGCTTTATTGCGACCCTCCTGATTGTTATTTTTTGTGAGGTTGAGAAGGGTTCTTTTGATTGCGGTTCTTAACATTCACCTTCTGATTATTATATTATGTTTGGCAAACATTTCTTGTTTCCTTCTGTTGATTATTAATAATAGAAGATAGCAAGTCCCATGAACGTAGCTGCAGAGGGCTTGCACTTTCACAAATGAAGCTTAGTATCTTGTTAAATCTAAAGAGGCATAACTAACATATAGTGAGGATTTTTTTTCTTAGATGAAGTATGCATATATGAAGACTTTGTGTGTTTACAGAAAAAAAAATTGTGCGCCAAAGAAAATGTAGGAAAGATGTGACTGTTGTCTGGTAGTGCGTATGTTTTCACATGCTACATAGGGGTGCAAAGAAGAGAAAACACGTTACTTGCGAGCGGCCCTTTGCAGGGGCAGAGCTGAGGCTGGAGCTCGTCCCACAGCCCTGTGTGTGTTGTGACAGCCATGTGTGATATGACGAACCGCGTGGTTGTGCTTCCTCGCTGTCCCCCGTGTCCTGTGCACCTGCTTCTGGCCACAGCTACCCTGTGCACTGCCCTGAGCTTCTGTCATTGTGGTTTGCCCACGGTCGCAAACATTTTGACCAGCATCATCCCCCCCCTTTACTTGCATGCATGTAAGCGCAGAAATATTTGCATACAAGTAATTTGAAAGTAGCCAGATAAGGCCAGGTAATGGTGACTTCTGTTTTACGACTGTTGCTTTTTGGGTAGTGGTGTACTTTTGGATAATCCAGTCTTTATATACACTTGAAGAATTAAACACGCCATGAATATGAATGTATCTACTGGTAGTACAGCTCCCTTACAGTAGACTGCTGGACCGGGTTGGTATTACACTACATGAAATGTGGTGGTGGGAGTTATTTCTAGGTGATAGGACCAGCAGGCAATGGCCGAGGCTGTTCTTGGTGCTAAGCCTGGTGGTGGCACTAGTAAAGGCATCCTTCCCCTGCTTCCATTTCACCGTGAGTGGGGTGCAGAAGCAGTTGTGGCTAGGGTGGATTCAGGGTGATAGCTGTTTCTGATTTCACCTTTTCATCAATTTTTGTCTCAAGTTTCTATCAGGAACCATTTTTGGATTGCTGCCCATGGGGCAAACTCAGCAGGGATTGATAGCATCTGCTTGAAACTTAGAGGAAGACTGTTGAGGATCATCATTAGCAAAATTTAATGAGATTACAGCTGTTCAAGTCTATGTTGATAAATATTCTGGATGTTGGTGATGATGGTTAATCTGTCCCTCATCTGGAAGGTTTCTGACAGAGACTAAGGAGAAGAATTGAGTTTGGGAAGTGCAAAACCCATCAACTTCCTCCTTGGAGCAGGGGAGGTGTGCGAGTCGGTGCGAGCGGGGATGACGTCCCTTCCCTGGGCTGGGAGCTGCCTTTTGGGGGTGGTGGGCAGCGGGGCTGGGAACAATACTCTGCACAGCAGAGTCTTTGAGGAGTAAAAACGGAATGAAATGGCATGGTTGGGTTTTTTTTTCTGCACAACAGTTTTAAAAAAGCAAGACTCAAATCCTGTGTTTTACAACAGGTTGAGGTGGAGAACCAAACAAAGAGGAACAGCTGAAACACTGTGTAGAGAAACAAGCGAAGCAGATTTGGGTTTGCAATGTGTCACTCCCCAGCGCAGTTCAGATAAAATGAAAAATAGAAAGCATTCATCTGACTAACTGCTTTCTTTTTTCTCTGAGGGCAGGGTAGAGACAGTTGTTTTGCTTCCTTCTGTCTCAGTCTAATATTGTCTTTTCCTTGTGTCCGAGGCAGCCCCCTGGACAGATCAGTAGTCTTCATTTCCTCTACCTCCCGCACCGCACTCTGCTCATTTCCGTTCATCGCTGCCTGTCCGGATGGTCTCTGGGGGCTGTGGGGGTATCTCAGAGCCAGGGTGAAGGAGCTGTAGCCTTGTGCTGCTCTCTGCTCTTTCAGTTCTGCAATTTTTACTTTGAGCTGACCTCTGCTAGCTAGGTAGCAGTTTCAGGATTTTTCTTTGTGCTTGTTCTCCTTTTTTGTGACATGTGTGTGGATGTAGCTTGTGAGCTTGTGTGCTATAACCCACGTTATCAGGGAGAGCGCTGAAGGAGGCAGTGAGTGCTGTCTGTGCAGCTAACATAGACAGTGCAGCATACGTGGCGTTGAACTCTCCCTGTTGCAGCATTGCTTCTTGCACAGTCGCCCCTTTCTGAGAATAAACAGCTCTTGGTTTTTGTAAACGGGGACCAGCGAGATCACTTTGGAGGAAGACTTTGCTTTTTTTCCCCCACATCTAGTTACTAGGAAGAAAAGACACTAAGGAACAGAAGATGCAGAGGTGGGAACCGCTCCGTCATGAGGTGGCACCTCAGAGCACCATCCCCGCCTGGGTGGCAGCTGTGAGGTGCATCTGGGAGAGGAGCCGAGCTGACACTTTCTTTGTCTCTGTGTGGTGCAGAAAGGCACGCACTTAGCTTTCGTTTCTGTCATTTTTGGGGCATGTGGAGCACATTAAAGTGGTGCTTCTGTTGTTTGCTATCCCCTGGGGAAGCTGTAAAATACCATGTGAGTCAAGTCGTATCTTTTCAGGCTTGGCCATAGGGCTTAGGGGTAAATGGGGCATGGGTTCTGCCCTGGGAGCCTGACCTGGTGCTAATGGACAGGGCTTCAACAGCCTGGAAAAACCCCTCCCGCTTCACTTAAATCAGGTTTCATTTGTGTGGTTGCTCCGACGCTACAATCTTACTGACTGATTTGAGAGGTTTGCTGGTTCTTTATGTGCCATTGGCTTGAGGCTGTTGCACAGCTGCTTTTTTCATTGGGTTGATTTAAAATCTAGATAAATAATGAAGTAACCTAAGAATCCTTTTTAAATAATAGTACCTTGGGGTTAATGACACTCACATTAAGAGGTTGCTGCATTATTAATGCAATTTGGAAACTGAAGAGTAATCTAAAGGGAATGAACATTAAATTTTTGCCCTGTTATCCATGATGTGAGTGTTAGGCTCTGCAGGCTAATCTAGCACTTGCCTTGAATTCTGTGTTTCTCCAGGGAGGAGCTGGAGATAGGGTGAAGGTCTCAACAGATGTTTAAATACTAGGGTGTTTCAAGGACAGCAAATGTGAATTTGGCCTTTGGGTTCTTGCCAATACTGCAGGAAAGGGCTCTATTACAGTTTTCTGGAAAAAGCGAGTGAGCCTGTGTACGCTGTGTTGCACAGCCGTGTTCCTTACCCCGATGGTTCTGTGCCTGATCTGATCACAGACTGCTTTGTGCGGGACGAAGGAAAACAGAGAGCTTTGACCTGAGAGTTTCTCTTGAATATTAAACCACGCTGGTCCTTTGCCATGCCGCATGAGCAGCATATGACTTCGGAAGTGGCAGAGCATTAAGATCTAAGGCTGATTCCAAGAAGGAAAGCAAAGCAAAGCACGTGTTGGTGCCACTTTGAGTGGGAGCTTGTGAGCTAACGCACTGAGGACTGCTGCGAAACTGGGGTGGGAAGCCAAGCTGGATCGAGTGTTGATGGTGCTCAGCCATGAGACGCCAGTGGAGCATGGCCAGCACGACTAGTGTTCCCACGCCGTGCTGTTGGAGCCTGTAGCAGTGGATCTCTGTCTTGCTCAGCCTGCTGCATGTCACATCAGCAGTGGTGTATGTGTCCTGTGGTGGAGGACAGACTGCCAGTTGGTGTGGAGACACAGCTGCCTGCTGCAGTTGCAGCTTTTTGATGACTAACAGTAAAAAAAATAATAAAATTTTCTGAGAATCAGAGTGTGAACCTCTGCTTCCAAAAGGCTGTTTACATGGTTGACTGTTGGAATAAGGAGTAAGGAGGATCGTAGCCAACCAGGATCTGATATTCACCTTGCCTTCCCAGGGCTGGTTTTGGGCAGGGTGGGAGGGATGGTGTATTCTGTCATGACAACTCTGCCATGGGGCGTCACACTGCTCTCTTTCAGGCACAACTCTGCATCTTAAAACTTTTCCAGGAGTGTTGTTTTTCCCAACTTTCAGATTCTTTGCTACTTGCTATTTAAGAGACTGTCCAGACAAAGAGTAGTTTGTGTCCAGGAAATAAACATTTAATCTTGCCTGTCCAGCTGGAGGAATTTTCTTTTTATGTTAGTACTTGTTTAATGTTTGGTTTGTTTATATTGCGCAGCCAGTCAGGTTGACCAAGGCTCTCCAGCGATATGGATGATACTGTTTTATGAGCTCCTGCCTTCTCAGTGATTATTGTTTGGTGGCTTTCTATTCATTATATGATTTCAGAAGACTGGTCAAAGGCATTTGCTTGTTTTCAGTTAGGTCAGTTGCTTGATTCAAGTAAACCACAGTCATGATTGCAGCTTCTTGACACTTATGTAAAAGGGTAAATGAAACTGCCAAAAAGCAACGTAAAATGATTTCCTGTGTACAAAATTTACACCTGCATGTAAATGACTTGGATTTTTTCATCCAACTCAGCAAGGTAGCGCCTGTCTGTGCAGTGGCATGTCCAGACCAGGACCTCTCCTGACAGCAGCCAGAAAAAGCAGAATTTACTCAGCTGTGTAGATTGTGACTCTATGTCCTCCAATTTCTGGAGAAAATCTAGCAATGGGGATTATGAAACGCGGTTGTAGCCTTTTCATAGAGCTTCTTTGTGATGAAGACTGGTAGGAGGAGTTTTAAAAGTATTTCATGTGGTGGGTTTTTCATTTTACTGGTAGGGGACAGAGTAAATAGAATGAATATTTGTATTCACTTTCTGCTTTACGGTGTTACCAAAAGTGTGTCTGAAAAGTGACCTTACACAAGTCTCATTTTCTGAATAAACATGCACTTTGTTTCCGTGCAGAAAGGCTGCTTTTCCCTATCCCAGGAACTGTGGCAGAGTCCTAAAAATTATTCTCACTGATGTTCAGAACACAGGTTCTAGAAGAGAAAATGTGTCTTTGTATGTATCTGTACAGCTCTTTTGTCTTCTGATATATTATTTTTTTTAATTTTATTTTTACTTTTCCCCAGTACCAGGTTTAGGCAAGAAGGGTCTTTCTCCCTGAGGACATGAGATGCACTGTAGTGTCTTTTACCCACAGTAGCAGGGACTTCAGGAAAGAAACTCGCTGCTGGAGCCAGGCCAGGCTGTATCTGGCAGAGCTGCTGCGCAGGCACTGCCGGCAGCATCCCAGGGTCACGATGTCATCATGCTGCGGCCTGCACTGTCAGTTTTTCACACGCTGACCTTTCCCACCCTTCCATCCCTCAGGCTTTTCATGCAGACAAACGTCTCCTTAAAATCCTCCCAGAGGAATAAAATAAGAAACAAAGGTAGTGCAGAGCTGTCTTGGCATTTATCGCAGCCCTGTGGGGAGAAAAGTGTTTTTGCTGCACACTCTCTAAGCTGGTATAATTGGGGTCTGGGATCCTAATCAAATTTGTTCTTAAAGATTTTCGTGTGGCTGGACTGCACTGCTGCCTCGTCCCTGGCACAGATCCTGAGGATGAAGTGTCTCTCTGGCACCCCACCGATGTGGAGCTGTGCAGACTGGGATCTCCTGGCCACCAAGACCAGGGGGATACCACCAGATGTGCATGCACCTGGTTTCCCAGTGCCATGACATGACTTGTTATGGACTTAGGGCTTGCTCCTGAGGCAGCAGACATGCAAGCTTACCTAAGGTTTCTTAGATAGGTAACAACAGGTTTCATGCAAAACATTGGTCTAGATAAAAATAACAAAGGCACTGTTACACATTTCCCTGCCTTCGTTTTCTCACTGATCTCAAATCTCTCTTGGTTGTGGGTCTGTTCCAGCTTCGTGTCACTTCTGTTCAGGCCCTTTGTGCATTGTGTTAAGCCGTTGTGGGAAAGACTGCACCCCAGTGCTGTGTACATGGGGCTGCTGTAGGAAAGGGCAGCCCAGAGCCCTTTCCTCCTGGCTGCAAGCGTGACTCCTGGCTGCTTTTGGCAGGAGAGGCTGTGGGTCCCAGCTCGCAGGGCAGGGTGTTGGGCTGCATATCTTGGATATATGGAAACACTTCCCCATGGAGCCCCATGTGGGAGGGTGTGTTGAAGATGCATCTTCATCCTTGCTGTGTCCTGTGGTGTGTGTGCAGGGCTTGTTCCCAGCTGGGCTGCTTGCCCTGTGCTCTGGATATGTGTGGCAGGCAGAAGCCCAGCTTGCTTTTGGGTTTCATCCATCCCTGTCAAGACTGCCAGCTGGCTCTCAGCGTCCCCCTGCTCGCCTGCACCCTGCCCTCAGCACATACAGTTTTCTAGGTTTGGCCATTTTCCTGGCTCCTTCCACCGGGCTGGGTGCAGGACCCCCAGTGCTAGCTCTTAGGTCTGGTTACCTAAGAGCTGGTCTGGTTACCTACCATTGTGCTGCTGGTGCGTGGCTACATGCACGTGGGAGGCTGCCAGCAGCTCCTGGTAAGCAGATCTGGAAATTTTAACTTCTTAAGGTCATTTAACTATTAGCACATGGCTAAACAGGTAAATTGAATCAAAATAATCTTCCACAAAGGCACTCACTGCCATTGCTGTGTGTGCTGTTTGCTCTGCTTGTGTCCCATTTCCCTCTGTGTTTGCAATTGAAGTAGATACAGCTCTTCAGGGTAGTGACTGCAATAATGCAATGTTTAGTACAATTTTCTATTTAATATGTGCTTCTATATTGATTTTTAGTTTTATACCTGAAGAACATACAAGCCTCAAGATTCATCTCCTTTTTTCAACTGTAACAGTTGATCTTTACCTTCCCTGAGAAGCTTATGTTGCCTGTTCCCTTGCTTTGGTCTGGGTTGGCTTTTGAGCATTGACACAGTAGACATAAATAACAGCGGCAGCATCTGTGATTCTGGACAGCTCTGTCCTGTTCCGTACACTTCCAGCACATCACTGGAGCCACGGCTCTCAAAATCACAGCGTGGTAAATAGTTTTGTTGATGTGTAAGTAGGCACGAAATGCAGCCTCGCACACGTGCCTGTGCTGGCGCTGCGGTTTTGCAGGCAGTAAAACACAATACGACTCCTTTTGCCATTTAACCGGTTCTGAATGCAGAGAGTGGATGTGCTGCGCAAGAAAGACTAGTTTGTGCTCACATGGTAATTGGGGGAAAGCAATCAGACTCCCTGTAGGTCCATTTTCGCATTAGTTGGCTGAGAACGATGCATTGCCTACAGTAGACTTGCTGGACTATTGATATTGTAAGCCATTTTGGGGATTAAAAAGATTATTTTTTCCTAGAAGTCTAAAATGTATTATCAGTGACATCTTCCGAACTGGAAAATGGGCCAGGGGGATGTGATGAAGGATTTGTGTAACAAGTAGTTTCCAAAGGGCTCAGGGTGTTTATGGAGGTGGCTGCTGTCCCTGAAGCAGCTCTGGAGGCTGCGAGCTGTGGGTGTATGCTTTGACTGTGTGACTATTCACGCAATCACAGATTTGATTACACCATGTAGGGACTACCTGTTTGTCAGTGCAGCAGACCACACAGGTCTAGCTAAAGCAGCAGCTTGCACTGGGGATAGTTGTGCTGCCAAGACTGAGCTGAGGAGAAGTCTAAGAGACATAAGGTAAAATGGCAACATTTTCTGTTTTGCAAGCAGTTTGGTTGTGTGCGTTTGCCTATGTAGTCTCTGTTTTGCAAGTAGTTTGGTTATGCAAGAAAAACCAGATTTGTGCAATGTGTATATTTATGTAGTGCTTGTCCTGTAGACTTTAGTTAAACAAATTAAGACAATTTCAGCTTCAGAGTCAAGAACTAACCATTAGTTTTGTAGCGTTGGTGAAGCACTTGCCTCCTGGTGGAGCGCGAGTGTGACTTTTACTCGTGAGCAGTGTTCAGGAATGTAGAGTGTGAAGACCCACTGCCCCAGTCTCCTTTTCACCAAAGGCAGAATGGAACCTCTCATAGGGAGGTTTTTTGGTGTCGGGACAGGCACCTTGGCAGTGGGTGTGCTCCGTTACGCTTGCTGCTGTGGGGCAGAGACGTTGGCTGCAGGAGGGGTAGGTGCTGGGAAGGGTTCAGCCGCAGCAAAGTCTCGCCTCAATCGAGAGGCAGGCTGAGGAGGCATGGCACAGGTGCCCGCTGGCAGAGGAAAGAACTGGTTTGCAAGAAGTCTGTTTTCAGGTCTTGTTCCTCTCCAGCGGTATGATCCAGACTCTGGATGTGAGCGGGGAGCCAAGGCTGGCTGTTGTCAACCTGATGAACCTCTGCGGCTTACTCAGTGTTTTGTATCCAAAAGTATGGATACGGCTGGTCCTTGCCATGCTGCTGCAAAGGATGTTGTTATCTCCGCTTTAGAGCTGAGGAAATGAGGGCGCTGGGGGGGTGTCTCAGGGTCACTGGCACAAGCTCGAGTACAGCATGGTGAGATATTCTGTAAACTGGGTTGAGAAATATGGTGGAGGGAAGAAGAAAAACAGGAATGCAATTGTTAAATGGGCCAGTGATCTGTAAGCATCTATATATATATATATATATGAACTTTCTCCATTAAAATTCAGGCCTGTCATCCCATCTCCTGTCTTAAGTGTGTGTGTCAAAATGTTCCCTTTTGTTTGATTTTAATGGAATGTGCGTTTCTGCGCCTCTGAGTGCTCTGTCAATTAGCATAGGCTGAATATGCGTTTCATCAAGCCCTCTTTGCTGGAGTGATGAAGTCAGCCGCTAACTTTTCAGGCAGGTGGAATGTAGTGTTAAAACTTCGCTGTGGCAGAAGAAACTGTTGTGGGTGCAGCCGCTTGTGTAGGGAGCAGTTGTGCCGCTGGAGCCTGGGAAGTAGGATCAGGTAGGAAACTGTGGGACAGGGTAGAACAGGAGGAGGCTTTAATAGAAATCAAGAGCATTTCTTTGTTGCTCAACAGAAATCACTCTTGTATCAGATACAGAGGATTTTCTGTTTCCTAAAGTATTTCAGTAAATTGTGTATCTGTTGGTCATTAATTGATACTGATGCAGGTTCCTAATGACATCTCCATCACAAACCTGTTGTTTAATTGATTTCTGAGAGATCTAATTGAAATATACTCAGGTTATTAAAATAAGATGCCTGAAAATACATATAGGAGGTGTCAAGGCAGTGAGACTGGAGATTGCCTGTGCATTTGGACAGCCAGAAAATAGAGCCAAGCCTGGCAAAAAGGAGTCTGGGGTCTGCGGGTGCTTTGTGGTACTGGCGTGACATCAAGTTATTTGTGAGTGGTTTCTGACTCTGGACCCTGCCATCTGCCTCTTGCTGTAATGCTGGCAGTTGAAATATCCTCAGAGGATTATTTTTTCCTTTGCCAATACTTGTACGCCTCATAAATTTCCATGGTTATGGATCTTTGTAATGTGAACTGTTTTCTCCTATTGAAAATGTTGATTAGGGAGGAAACACAGTGAACTAATTGTTCTGAGTAACACTTGAGCTACATAAATATTTCAGGGGATTTCAGTAGCCTTAAAAGGCTCAAAGTTGCACATGAACAAACTTACCCATAATCGTGGCTGAAGTTTTGTAATGTGAGGGGAGGCTGAAAAAGGGAGAACTTTTCAAAAAAGTGCCTAGGGATTTGCATATGTATAACTAGTCTTTATAATAGTATGACACTGTATAAGTCCATTTGCCTTGTAGATGAGCCCTAAGATGCTTAGACACAAGACACATGAGATATTTCTCATGTTTTTGTATAAATATTTTCTGCCAAAATGAAATAAATCCTGGAATAAATTCACATGGGATGTGCCAGCATGGAAGTAGTGGCGGAGGGAGAGCTTCAGACTTGCAAAAGCACTGAAGGAAGAGCCGAGTTGTGGAGCTCGAGAGCAAGCACTGGAAGGAACAGCTTGGTCCCTGTTCAGCCATATATTGTACTTCATCTGGGCAATACGTTAGCGTACTCTGATTGAGTCTGTGTAGCAAGAATAGCATGAGATGCATTAAATGTTGCCTCTGCTGTCCAAGAACAGAGTTCCCAGCCTTGGCTAAAGGAGGCGTGATGAAGTACTGGAGTGATCAGTACAATGGTTCTGTGCTGGAGAACATAAACCATTGAATAGATAATATCTGGTTTCTCGCCAAAACCAGCTAACTTGTTGACAAGCTAAATCTTTAGAAATATTTGATACTAGTAGGGTTTATTGTCTAAGAAAGAGTAATGGCAGCCATTCAAGTGACAAATCGGGGGAGTAATTTAGAAAGACTAAGATGTGTTTTAAAAAGGCATAAGGTTTTTCTTTTGTACTTAGAAAAAAAAACAAAATGCCACAGAAAGAAGCTTGTAGCTCCTCTTGCTCTCTATCCCATTTATGTCACTTCTGGTGGAAAATTTAAGGTTTGATTTATGAATAAGCCTGCACCCTTACCTGTGTGCGCCTCTGAGCTAATGCTTCTTTCCCGTTCAGTCCCTTGCATATTATGCCCTTTCATTTCCTTTTCTTACCTTATTTGCTGTGGTCTGTCTTTTGATCTCACTGTTTTGTCTTAATTTCTCTGTAAAAAGAGACTGTACTCCTCACTGTCCACTAAGAGGAGGTAGGGTTTTTTTCACGTGGCTGTTAAGCTGTGGGACTCCTTCCCACAAGATACTGTGGGTGCTAAAAGATTATTTGAGCTCAGGAGGGGCCTGAAAAAACTTGTAGGAGGTTATTAAATACCACTGTGCAACCTTTAGTTTGGCTTTTATTTAAACTGTACATCCAGGATGCTGGAAAGATGTTGAGGATAAGCACCACTGCATACTCATCTTATACTTAAATCCAACATAGGCAGCCACACCTGGCTACCCGCATCAGACTGAGTAAAGTCATCCTGATGTTCCCCCATTTCACTGCAAAAGTCTTTTGTGGTCTCTCTTCACACCTCCCTGTCCCTTTATTACAGCCTGTCTGGGACATGTGAAGACTAACTTATATCTAGGGAAGCCAACACTTGGCACTGGAAGGATCGTGTTGTGTACTTGGCTCCAGAGAAAGTGCTTGGAGCAAGGCTTTGGGAGCTGGCATATGTGCTCCTGCTCCTGGTTCTGGCAGCGCGGGTGTTGCTGGCAGTGATTTTGCAAGCAGCTGGGCAGTGCTGCGACACAGTGCCACTGTGCTGCTACAGAAACAAGCAAGTTTGTAGACTGACGGTTCATGCAGAAAGCAGTTGGCAGACTGAAAGCAAGGCAAGATGCTGGGTGTCACACCCTAGGCTAGTGCTGGCTCGGCATCGTGATCTTGCTTGTCCAGGAGTGATGATTCACAATCTGCCTGAAGCTGTGCCTTGGGCTGGCTCGGGTCTGGTCCATTACCTGCCCCAGCAGCATGTGGATGGGGGTAACAGCCTGTCCCCACCATGATGGCTCCCACCTGGTCCCACTATGGTTGGTTGGTGAGAGGCTGCTGAGTCCTGTCAGGTGCAGGCAATGCAAGGGCTGATGTGCAGGGCTGTATTCCAGACTTACTTCAAGTGTTGTGCTCTCTGACCTGGGGATTTGCATGAGCAAGGAAATGAAGCTGTACACACAATCTTTAGACTTATTGCGGGCTTACATTTCGGGTAAGGTCACATTTCCAGTGTACAGTGCAGCTTGGTGCTGGAGGTGCCCCTGCTCCCCCGACGGGAGCAGGTTTCAGAGCACGGGACAGGCTAATGCCATGCAGGCAGCACCTCTGGTGCAGAGCACAGCTCACCTGTCCCAGCCTTAGCTATGGGCCCACTCTTCCCAGTGCTGCAGCCTTTTCCTCCTGCTGATAAGGCAGGGTTTCCAAGAGTGGCTCCGACAGCACTTTTCCCTTGCTGTTTCCATGCCCTTCTCATACTGTTCTCATGGCCTTGTGCCCACTGCCGTGATAGCATGGGCATTGTGGGTGCTCATGAGAATCCCCCCCTGCTTCCTTCTGTGCCTGCCTTGTTGTGGGCTTTTTGGTTTGTGCTAGAGATAACCAAAGCAAAGTGAATGGCATTGCAGGTGATGGTCATTGAAATACTCGATGGTATTAGCCAATAATATATGTGCACAGGAACTTAAGTCACTGGGCAACACTTGCACCTGATTAGCATACACTAATTATCACCATCATCTTCAACCATGATCTTCATCCTTGCTTGGGAGGAGCTTCCAAAGGAGGATGCTGAGACCTGTTGTTGCTTCTCCAGGCTTGCCATGAGCTGGGGAGAGTTTTCACCTCTCTTAATCTGCTTTTTAAACAAAAAGAGTTAGATAAGTGAGATTTTGTAAGCAGGCTGAAGTCTTGGACTGGTGCTGTAAGAGGGTGTGAGGGGAGGCGTGCTGGTCTCGGGACAGCTCTGTGCCATTCCCAGCTCGGCGTCTGCTGCCCAGCATTGTCCCAAGGAAGTGACCTTACTGCTGGCTGCTGTTGTGTTCTGCTCCCACAGAAATACTTTTTGACAAGATGTAGGATGAAGAATGGTCCTCCTCGTATTGCTGCGCGTGCTCTCCCTTTAGGCAAATCCTAGTGAGTGCTACCACCTCTGGTAGCCAACACACTACAGCTGGGCACGGCCTCCTGTGTTTCCTTACAAGCGAAGGACCCTGGCTAATTCTATTCTGGGCAATAAAAAGGTAACTGAGGGGGGATCTTATCAATGCTTATAAATACTTAAAGGATAGGTGTCAGGAGGATGGGGCCAGGCTCTTTTCAGTGGTGCCCAGAGACAGGACAGGGGGTAATGGGCACAAACTTGAACACAGAAGTTTCATCTCAACATGAGGAGGAACTTCTTTCCTTTGAGGGTGGCAGAGCCCGGGCACAGGCTGCCCAGAGAGGTGGTGGAGTCTCCGTCTCTGGAGACATTCCAAACCCGCCTGGACGCGTTCCTGTGCAGCCTGCTCTGGGTGACCCTGCTTTGGCAGGGGGTTGGACGGGATGATCTCCAGAGGTCCCTTCCAACCCCTATCATTCTGTAATTCTGTAATTGGGAGCAAGAAGCTTATGCAGCATCAGTCATGGCAAATACTTGATTTCCAGCAAGAGAGGATCTTTATTCCGCTGTATTTTTGATAGAATGAGCCACAGGGGATCACCATGTATCCCTCAGTATATCCACAAACCAGTTGGAACATGTACCTAATCTAACTATCTACTCTGTTCCTTTGTCTAAATGCATTTTTTTAAGTGCGTCTGTCAGTTTACGTGAATAGTGGAAAATACAGGACTGTAAGAAGTCTTCATCAATATACTTTACAGGCTGCTGCTGACTTGGTTCCCCTCCCGCCCCTTTCCATGGTCTCTGCTGTGCAGGGCTGGTTTGTGCTGCTCGGGCAGCACTCCTTTCAGACACAGCAAACCGCTCGCCAGAGGAGCAGAAGGGCAGCCACAGTCTTTGGGGAAAAGGTGTTCGCTGCTGAAACTGCTTGGAAACAGCTGTTGCTGCTTAAACTCAACCCTGTTTTAATCCAAATTAATTTATATGCACAGACAAGCAATAGGAATTTTCCTTGTTGTGTTTTGGTTACCTTATAATTAGGCTTTTATTGGACACGGGGATGATTGGGCAATGTCCTGGTGTCCATTAACTGCCAAATCACTACAGTACGTGGGCGCTCCTCCGCAGCCTCTGGGAGCGTAATGCTTATACCGTCATCCTTTGTGTTGACACGTCACATGCGTGTTGTGACTCCTCTGAGTTTCAGTGTTAATTGAAATGCCAGTATTAATTGTGGAAAGTTAGTCATGCAAACTAAGCTGGAAGGGGAAGCTTTTTGAACCAGCTGTTTTGTAATTGCATGTGTTTTGTAAGCGCTTAACTCTGTGACGCAGGAGGAGTGCTGTGGTGCTCTGCGGCGGTGGGATCCTTGGGTGCACCGGGACCTGAGTGCCAGAAAATGCTTTGGAAAGAAACTGCATGTGGGAGCAGTTCTATGGCCTTGGTGCTGTGAGTGAGTGGGTGCTCATGTGCCTCGGAGAGGTGCCAGGGGGCTGGGAGCTGCATTAGAAGAACTGGGGGCACCCTTGGGAGCTAAGCTCCCCCAGTTCCTCTCCTTCATCACAGCAAGGTAAAGCAGAGGGTCCCGGTGCCATCACTCTTTCGGTAGATGAGAGCAAGGGACATACTGTTGGGAAAGGGCGCTCTGGAACAGAATCAGTCTCTGTAGTGCTCACCGTGAGCCATCAAGCTTTGTTTTTCTTCTTGCTGAGAAGAGCTTGTAGCTGTCAGCGGAAGAGCAGGCAAAGCTCAGGGGTTTATCTGCAAGGCTTCCTTAGAGAAGGAAAGAAATGCAGCTGTGTAGTATGCATTTGGAAACCAGGACAGTTAAAAGTGAATCACTTAAAAAGAGTTCTTGGCATTGTTTCTAAATCCAAGGAAAGCCCAGGAAACAAACAAATTTTCAGATGTCCACATTCCTCTTGGATGTTGAAATGAAATCTAACTTGCAGCAAACCCCCCCTGAAAGCGGCTGCTCTTCAGGTACAGAAGAGAAACCTCGCTCTCTCTTTGAGGAAAAGCCTGGTTTTCCAGGCACGCGTGGCCAGTGCTGTCCTGGTCATAGACCATCACGGTGCTTCTGAAAGCAGCTCCTCCAGACAGTGTCATTTCCAGGCTAAGGAGGCCAGAAAGAGCTTTTTCTCTGTGCTGGAGCACGAAAGCTCACAGAGCAACGTTTCCTGGGGGTGAGCTCTCTGCCTGCTGGAGGTATTGTAATGCCTGTTGTGTGAAAGAGAAACCCTTCATAGACGGAGAGATTTCCTGGAGTCTGTCACCCTGCACTGTCCATTTTGACATTTTTTCCACGCATTTCCTTTAGTTAAAAGTGAGACTAGATTTACATGGTAGTGTTGTGCTGGTCAGAACGGATAACTTCCCCAAAACTGCTATTTTTAGGGTATTTTTAGAGGTATGGGGTGTACTTGAAGAAGAATAGAAAAAGAATGCATAGATATATAGAGAAATGAAGGTGGCACTTTCATACCCCTGATGTTAATTACTTCAATAGATTTTTTTTTTTTTGGTAGTATGTAATTATGGAGAATTTCAGCATATATTGCACTCTGTGCTTTGTAGGTCACCTGTTACAGATGACATTTTGGGGTACAGTTTATGTACACATTGGACAATTGTTCTGCAAAAAGTATGGTAAAAAAAATAATATATTTTTGCTTTGAAATGTTAAATTAGTCTATTGTTTCCATGATACTTGTGTGATTTATTTTATTTATATTTTGGTGCGTATCTACAGTCTAAAAAAAATTTTTAAAAATCATAGTGATGAAAGACAAACAGTGTATGATGAAATATGGGCAGATTAAGGGTAAGATGGCACATGGTTGGAGTTTCCTAAAGAGCCCGAAAATACCACCACCTTGTGTCGTGTTACATTCATTCTGTAAATACCCGAAAGCAAATATTTTGCTGGCTCAAGCAGAAGAGAGATATTGTCTGTGTTGTACCTTGTCTCTGTTGTAGCTGGAATCTCACGCTGCTGGGATTTTTGTAGGTACGAGGTGCTGCTATAAAGTACTGGCTGCCTTCGCGAGGCACAGCTGGGGGGATGCTTGTGGGGAGCTCGGGCAGGGTGCTCCGTTAGCACTGCCTGGGGTTCGTGTGATGTCCTCCTTGCCATGGGAAAGTGGAGAGTGGTGGCTGGGCTGGAGGGACAGCAGAAAACTAATGGAAACAGGGTGAGAGGTGGCAGGCTGGTGAGAGAGAGATTTGTAGGTTTGTTCGGCTAGTCACAAAGTAGGGAAGGTGTTCGTGGCTGCTGAAGAAGGGCTGGTAGGGTGGTTCTTGATTTGTAGAGGATCAGTTCAGAATGCAGGAAAACATCTGAAAAGTATGTTTGAAGACTTCCAGTAACTGCGTTTGGCAGGCGAAACTTGTGCGAAGAGGCAGGCTGGGGGGGCTAGGGGCGTGGGGTTTCGGTTTGAGTGTTTGCTGTAGGCTTCCTGCGTAAACACCGCCCGCCTCGGCCTGCCTCCAGCTGCGCGTCCGAGTGGGGATAGCGTTTCTGCTCCCTCAAGAGTGCTGACAATGGAAATGAGTTAATCCCTCTGTGAACGACGTCAAGACAGCGGCCACACCAGAACAAACTTAAATACCTAACCTCCACCTTTGTCCTCGAAAAGGTTCAGATGAAGTGATTGTGTGCACTGAGCAAGCTGAGCGGCGGTTCGCAGGAAGCAGGAGCTGCTGCCATCCCACTGTGTACAGTGCACGCGGTAAAACTGGGTAATTCAGTGTCCAGTCCTTTTCATTGCATCTGATTTTTACGATTATTGGAGAAGCCCAAGAGGCAAACGGACGTGCCGGTGCACTTGCACATGCAGTGATACAACATACATGCCAATAGAGAATGTTGCTGAGCTGTAGCGTAGCCACAGGCTTCCTACTGCTGCTTGTTTGCATCCCCTCCTCTCCGGAGCTGTTCTCGCTTGCTGCAGCGGGTGTGAAGTCGAGCATAGCTGCTCCTGGCAGCCTCCAGCTGCGTGCTTTTGTGTATCAGCTCTCACCGAGCTCTGATCACGATTTAGGACTTGTGTAATAGAAATTATGAGAGTTGAGGCCATTCATCTACTTTCGCTGTGGGCAGAGAACAAAAAGGGTATTTGTACAGTGAAATGGCACTGAACGTTCTACATCACTGTTTTATTTTATGTTTACAGAGCTGAGGGCACAAAAATAACATAAATGAGAACAATATTGTATGTTAGCACACTTCTAACTCTATTTAGCCTTCTTTGTAAATATTTTTGAGGTTCATCTGTGTTTTAAAGAAAGGAGGGAAAATTCTCTTGCCTCTCTACCCTTGTTTGAAGAAGGGGACAGGCAGTACTTTGTGGTTGGCTGTAGTGTATTGCTATGGATGGATGAATAGCTTTGCATTTTGCTTGTCACCTGACAAGCTGGTTTATATTTAGATTAGGAGAGAAAGCGTGCGATTCTGAAAGCTGTGTTTTCACTTGTGCAAAGGCCAGACTGTGTGTGCTGAGTTATCAGAATGAGGTTTTAATTGTTTGCTCTTGTTCTTCCTGTAACTTACAAGAGTTATAGTCCCGCTACGTCAAACATGCATTCCTTGAAAGCAAGGCGCCCAAAGGAGAGGTCTTTTGAAATCTGAGGAGACTTCCTCAGTACCAGCCAGCACAGCAGTTCTCTTTGGAGGAAGAGGAAATTTGGAATATCTCGTCCCTTTGGTGTTGTCATCTCGGTCTCAACTGAACGCTGTGCCATGACACTGGGCAGGGCATTTGCTTGTGGGTGGCAAATGCCATCCATGTTTGAAACACTGTCTGTAAAGCTGTGGTTTTGTTTTCAGATGAACTATTGGCTCTTGAGAACAGTGTGGAAAGCTCAAGCTGGTACACAAGGGAACATGACTATCCACTTCTACCTTTTCAGCACCCTGAGCAATTAAACACAAAAGCCTTTGTTCCCTGGTGACTTCATTCTTAAGAGGCCTTTTTAATTTGAGTCCTTCGTTTCGGGAACAAATAATGGGTATTTGTCATTGACAAGAAGGCTGCATCTCTCAAATGTCATGTGAAGGATCCACTCCATAATTCATGGGCTGGGGAGCGTGGGTGTCAAAGGAGGGTGCATAATGGAAATAAGAGATTTCAGTTCAATGAAACTATTGGCCTTAAAGGCAGCTTTTCTTGCCTTCCTGATATTTTCTTGACCCAGATAGCCATGCTTTTTGCTAACTCATCCAGATCTTTTTAGATTTTCTTAATAAGAGTGTGGTGGGTTATTGGTTATTTCTGTACAGCTTATTCCCCATCCAATGCGGATGGGGACTTGCACAGTAACACCAGAGCAGTGCTGATTGATTTATCCTCTTTCTGTCACTGCTGCACCTGTAAGCCATGAATTCATGTATGTAGAAGTGCCGCTGTTTCTTATCAGTCCTCCTCTTTACATGGATTCTGTGAGTTTTACCTGTGTGATGAGATGCGTATTGCTGTGGGTGTGCTGAGAAAGGGACCTTCTCCCTCCTCTGCTGGAGGATGTGAATAAGAGCAAATCTGATGTGGGCTGCTGGGGGTCTGAATGCAAATACGGACTATTGGCTTTCTAGTTGCTGGAAGATTGTGGCAGACTCAGACCTACCCTAGGGGACTGCTGGGTCTGCCAGATCTCCACAGGCTGGAGGGGTCATCTCCTCGTGGTCAGCCGCTGCTACCTGGTTCTGTCTGTGCTGCTGTCCTTGGCAGAGAAAATTAACTGTCTGACTCTGTCTGAAGTGAATTAAGGAGCACTCATATAATTTTCTTCTTGCAGTCAAGCTGAAGGTGTTATGAGCTCTGACAGAGCTGTGCTAGTAGCTGAGCAGCAGCAACGAAGTTATCATCGGTGATTGCCCAGTGAAACTAACCTCTAGCAGTGGAGGTGCAGCCTTTATTTCAGCATTTCTTCTTCTAGTATTTCTTTCTTGTAACGTGTGTTTGTGTGCGGATGCAGGAGGCTCCTCTGTGCTGTCAGTGGTCAAACGCCATCTGTCTGGGAGCTGCGTGGGGCACACTGATACCTAGTGCTGGGGCTGAGCTCTGCTTCAGCAGCCATTGCCTGTGCGTGCGGAAGGAGTATGCGAATACGTGTTAGTTGTGGAGTAATCTGTTTTCAGTGGAACTTCCTAGTACAGCTTACAAAAGCTGTGAGATTTAAAAATAAATAAACTTAAAAAAAAATGAACTCACTGCCACAGAGCAGGAGCTTTTGGTAAAACTGTGTCCGCAGGAAGTGAGTCATATTCTTACAAGATCATCAGCTGAAGAATCTGTGACTTTCGTGACAATTCCCATTTTGGGCTAAGTCAGATCTCTTCCTCCCTCTAGGTTTTTCTCAGGCATCAGGAATGTCTTCTGAGCCCACTTCATCCACTTCGCAGCAGTCCCCCACCTCTCCATCCTCGCCCAGCTCTCTCCATCTGCCTGAAAACCGCAGGGCGAGAGATCGCTCCCCATCGCCCATGAGAGGGTACCTCATCCCCAGTCCGCTGCCCACACGACGGACCAGGACGTTTTCAGCGTGAGTACTGGGAAACCTGCATTTCGTAGACACAACCAAACGATTGCCCTTGGGCATACTGATCATCTCCCTGCTGAGGTGAAGGGAATCAGGGGGGACGGTTATAATCTGGAAGATGCTTTGGTATTTTACTGTTATCTTGTCTCAAATTCAGAAGCCACTAGACTTTCAGTCCAAATTGCCAGTAGTTTTTCAATGCTCTGTTTGCATAAAGGATGTTGAAAGTTTTTTCCTCTCCTTAAGACCAGAGCTTTACAGGTAGGGGAAAATGCACTGAGATTTTTCAAAACGGAGTTTCTTGTCTGAAGCTTTGCTTCACTTCAGACACTGGGTTGTGGCTGTCAGGGCCAGTTCCTGTGGTGTTTCTTCATCAGCTCCACCTCCTCCTTTGGCACGACCTCTCTTCTGACCACATCTGAAGCACTGGACCAGACCTCACTGGAGTTTTTAGTTATTTCAGTCCTGACAACCTGTGCTACCATCAGCCAGGTTCAGGTTACATTTTAGGGATGGTCCATGACCCTGTCACTTTTCAGAGGGCTTGTTTCCTTTTCCTATTCAGCTTTCGTATCTCCATCTTAGGATTGCTCAAATAAACCTGTAAAAGAATATGTTGGTTTTCGAGGTACGAACCCTGATTATATGAGGTTTTCCATAAAATGAGGTGAGGGTTGTTGCTATTTGTAGTTATTTGAGGTAGTGATCCGACAGCAGAGCTGGCTGTCCTGTGGCCCCGTGGCGCTGTGTAAGCTCCTGGGAGCCCCTAGCCCGAAGGGGACTCCTCCGCAGCGCAGCAGCAGAGGACAGTGTTGCAAGGTTTGGCCATTGCAAAAAATTCCCGGTGCCTGTGATGGGTGTCCCAGTGAGGTGCTGAGCTGCAGAAGGCAATGTGGGCTTCTTTGTTAATCTCAGTGGCCTTTGAATCAGGGACTGAGTGCATAACATGAAGCTGTGGTCAATCTATTGCACTTCTGCCACAGTTTTGCAATTCTGTGTAAGGGAGGTCTGGCAATGCCAAGTGAAATGCTGTGGAAGTAAGATCTCAAACCCACAGCTAGTCTATTTTGTGCTGCTTAATCTAGTTGGCATGCTTTTTCCTCTTTGCTTCTTGCAGTGTTAGCCAGCTCTCTTCTTCAAGAGTTATCCATGTGGATTGAAATAGCATCAGTCTCAATGATGCTTCATGTTATTCTGTATTCAAAATTAGGTGAAAAAGAACAGCAGCAGCAGAAGAAAAATTTATATGTTGTCAGTTCCAAAAGCCTTCAAATGCCCTAAACTTTGTAATGGAAGTAGATTGCTAAAAGGAACATAATTGACTTGCTAATTGGGATTGACCTTGAAAAGCAATTCCAAGCTAGCTTGCCTCAGTGCTGTGTTAATAATGAACTCTTTGTAATTCTTCTCAGCTGTTAATCCTAGTCTGGGTTTTAGAAAACTAAAGAATTTATTATTTGGCTTCCGTGGTTCTTTAATCATTAATTAGTGTAGGAATCTTGCTGTATTTGTTTGCCCTGAAAATCAAAATAGCTCTAAATTTATTTTTTTTTTTAGCGGCCTCTTTAAACAGGTGAGCTCTTGCCCCACAGTTGTATGGAAAAGATGAATCTGACAGGCAGTGGTTTATTATTCAGTGGGATTATTTAATTGTGGTTCATTGCAAGTGTGGAGCCTTATCCCCCACAGTTCTTTATCTCCTTGAAAGATGCAGTTGAACTTTAATGGCTTATTTAGGGCAGTGAGTGCTTTTCTATGTAACAAGCACTTGCGGAGATAAGTGCGTCAACAGCTTCATAGAGCTGGAAATGAAGTGATTTAATGAAGATTTCTTCTTTCTTTAACACTTGCAACTGTATTTCTTTAGTGTTATTTTGACATAAGGAGCAGGGCTGTTCCCACGTTTTTTAGTGATTTTATTTAGACTTCAGTAAAATTTAAATATTTGGGAAAGTGATGTCAAAATTGCCAAGATGCATGTAACCAAATGGCAACACAATCACTTACTGTGTTTGAAGAATCGCACCAAAATCCTATTCTAACACGGAAGCAACCTGCAGGATAGTCGTGGCATGAGAAGGTCCTGATCTAGTAACTCCTCTGTGTCTAAAACAGTTGGCTTCATTAATGAAAGTATTTGAGTGAATTTGGATCCCTGGAGATTCAACTCAATGTATGTGACAGGGAAAAGGATTTTGTCACACAGTTTTCAGGATGGGCCATAGTTCATACAAGTCCTTTTTCTTGGTGGCAGCAAGTCATCCTGAAGGTTTGTCTTCAAATCTGTCTTGTTTTAAAATACAGGTCCCATGACAGTGGAGGAGATCACTCTTGAGTCTAGGTATTATGCATACCAGTTAGGCTTCATGGCCTGCTGGAGTTATTTGAAGGTGAAGTATTGACTTCACTGGATCCTAGTCTGGCAGGATAATGATGGACTTGCATGCAGAAAGGGTGTGTGTATATGTTACACACACATACTTGTGGAAACGTTTATACACGTGGACACATTTATATATGTCTTTATGCACTGCATTCTCTCAATACTATATGCACTGTACTGTTAAATTTGTGAAAGCACATAGAAGACCTAGGTGCACAATGGTACTCTCGAACTCATGAAAGGTATAAGATGCTTATTTAGTATAGTATCCAAAAGAAAATTTGGCAGGGTGATACAGCAGGTGGATTCGAGATGGCAGCTGATGGATTATAATGCTAGCAAATAATCTTCATCATCTTTATCTCCCTTAAAAAAGACTACAGGCAAAACACGTGCAGTGTATGAAACTGAGTATTAAGCAGTTGCTCCAGAGGAGTATACTTGCTGGGAGTGAGTATTCGGACCATTGTGCCCATTTGCTTAGTGTGTTCTGGCTGACACACCTGGAAGCTGTTGTGTCCATGCTCAGCAATGAACCGCACTTTTTGTGCTTTCTTTTGCAGAACTGTGAGAGCATCGGAGGGTCCCATCTACAAAGGTGTCTGTAAATGCTTCTGTCGCTCCAAAGGCCATGGTTTCATTACCCCTGCAGATGGAGGGCCTGACATCTTCGTACACATCTCTGAGTAAGTCCTCTGGGTGGCCGAGGAATGCTGGAGCTTTGGTTTGCCTTAATTACTGGATGTTTTTGATGTTTCAGATGCAAGAATGGTTTATAGTCTGTCACCCTTACCTAAGCAAAGAGGTGTTAAGCGGATGTTGCTGGCAGCAATAGATTATGCTGTTCTTTTCCTGTATTGCTGTAAATCTGTTGAGTTAAAAACTAGAAGATCATCCTGTCAAATCTCTTAGAATAAACTATGCAGTTTCATCCAGACCCAGAAACTCACATTTACCTGACGCAAATCATCTATGCAGTACCCAGTTTTAATTTGACGATTTATAACACTGAAAATTCTCTACTTTTACTTTGCACTGCTTTTACCATTATTAAACTAAAGGTTAATAAGCTTTACTGCTAAGTCATACTTTATTACTTCCTTGAATTTATCTAGCTTTAGTTTCAAACAGTTTATAGCTAAAGCGTTCTCTCTTAAAGGGTTCGTTAGTGCCTCCTCTTTTTTGCGTTGACCACACTGAGAACCATCACCTCTGAATCTACCTTTTGATAAACTAAACAGATGAAGCTTTTCAGGTCCTTCACTGAGAATTTTTTCTGCAGTCTAAAACAATCTTTCCAGTCTCTTTTGTAAGTGTGCTGTAGAATTTAAATACAATTTTAAAACAATCCACTATACATGTACTTTCAGTATATCGAAATAAAATCTCCTCCAGACTCTTGCTCTTTTTCTCTTTTTCTCTTTTTCTCTTTTTCTCTTTTTCTCTTTTTCTCTTTTTCTCTTTTTCTCTTTTTCTCTTTCTGTACATGGCATAATCACATTAGCCCTCTCATCCCTAGTCTTTTGCTGAGTTGCTTATCTGCTGCAACCTCAGCATCCTTCGCAGTGTCAGAGTTTGCTGCAGTCCCAGATATAGTCTGACATCCCCGACAGCAGTGTTGGCATTCCTTGTTCCTAGATGTAAGGCTTCATATTTGGTTGCACTGCAGCACACCTTACTTGAATAGGCCCTGCCAGCCAAGGGATCCAGATCATGCTCCGTCACTGCGCTGTCTTTGTTATTTATTGCTTGGTTAATCTGCAAGGTTTAATAGACAATTTTGTATTTGTTTCTAGATTGAAATGTTGACCAGCACTGGGGCTGAAACTGATCTCTGAGGGCATGTGTTAAGATTGCTCAGTGTTTATTCTCCAATTACCTCTTTTAGGTCCATTGCCAGTTTTTAATCTAGATATTGTTTATGGTGTTGAAGCTGTGTAATCCTTATTTGTTGTCTGGAGTGGTTATCCAGTGATAAGTCAACAAAAGCCTTACCAAAGTTATTCACATTGCCCCAGCTATCTCTCCTGCCTGTGCATGTAGCACACGTCCTTGGAGGAGGAGCACGTTGGCCGCCTTCCAGTTTTCTGAAATGTTACTGCATGATGGGCCTTGGCAAGCCAAAGCTTTTTAGGACTCGTGGGTGCGAATGGGCTGAGTGGTCTGACTTATGTGTTCAACCCAAGGAAATATTATTTAATATCTTCTTTTTCTTTCATCTAATACAAATGCATTATTTCTCCTTATTTCCTTAATAACTTAAAAATAACATTTCTTGTATCACAATTTAAAAATTTTACTGTGATCATCTAGTCTGACCTATAGAGTTACTGATTAGCAAGGGTTTAGTTAAAACAGCCCTCTCACAGAAACATGAATTCTCAGCACTTTAATGAATGCTTTTTAAATAACTGTCTATTTTCAGTCCTGTTTTTTTCCTCTACATTTTCTCTTCCAATTAGTTCAGTAAAATTTTCTTTGGTTAGTGAAGTTAACCCTTTTAAAGCCCTGGAGATGACTTTTTGATTGGGGCTGCCCTTTGTCTATACAAAATAGGAACTAATCTTTCAGGCGTTCCCCAGTTCCTATCCTATGGCGCAACACATCTTTCTGCCCGGGCCCAGACCGCAGTACTTGATTCTGGTTACGGTCACTGCTCCTACCCTCCATCCCTCTCCAGTCAGCTGTAATTCTTAGGAACTCCAGTAATGTTTTTCTGTTTGACTGTTTAAGACTCTCATACATCTCCTCTATTGAAATCCTTTATGACATTCTGAAAAACATTTTTTGTCTGCTGTGATTTTGGTGGTCTGTGCGAGAGGCCCTGTCTCACAGGAGTGCCCTTTCGTGGGCTGTGCAGGTTGGCTTATCAATCCCGTATGCTTTCAAAATGCTTTGACTGTGAGCCATCAATAAGCTATATTTGAGTAATTGTGCCCTGAATGCGGTGTGCCACCTCCCCTTTCTTCCACCCACTTGATCTGTCCTAAAACCAGTATTGAACGAGTCGCCAAGGTTGTAAAAATTCATGGGCAACCACACTTCTTGGTGTATTTTCAGCATCTTTATTTTGCTGATGCCTGTCCAGTTCTCTGCCTGCTCTCACCCAGCCGTGCCCTCAGACCGCCCTGCATGGAAAGCTGGAGCAGGTGAAGGACAAGAGGGGGAGAACCGCTGCATGGGCAGGGGTTGACGGGATCTGGCCTGCTCAGGTACAGCCTTCAGCCTGAGCTCTGGCTTCCCAGCTCCCAACTTCATGGCCTACCTGCTGGGCCAGGCTGCTTCTCTTAATTTTTGGTTACTTCATTTCAGTCAGATGCTCACGTGGATGGGGAGCTGTGTGTGTAGGCTATGGTGCAGTGTGCTGCAGTCTTTCTCCAGTATGGCAGCTCTCTGGACTTTACTGTAGATGAGAAGGTTGGAGGGGACCTCCGCTACCCCATCCTCTGCTGGAAGGTGCCTCTGCTTTTCTGACAGATGCTTTACCCAACGCACTCTTAACAGTTTGAGTGCTGGGGATCCACTGCCTTCCTGGACAACCTCTTCCTATAATTAACAGAACTGGCTCTTAATTGTTTATGATATTTAACTGACATCTCCCTTGCTTTCTATATGGCCCTTCACTCCTTCCATCTCCACAGCAGGTAAATGATCCCTTTCCTCTTTAAGCATATCATTTATATGTTCAAAGACTGTTTTCCTTGCTCTTTCAGAAACATTTTAGCAAGGTTAGTTCATATGAATGCTGTAGGACTGAAGGATGTGCTTTATGCATCTTTTCTAGGGTCAATTCTGCTCCTTTAAAGCTAACAGGATTTTTTTTCTATTGAACCAGGACTGGGACACTGTTTTAAATGTTTCTTTTGTAGGTACTGTCTCAGAACTTAAATTCAAAAATAGCTGGTGTTTCTGCCTCAACCTGTTAGTAAGAAGTGCTATTATTGAAGTACTGAAGGTTTCAGCACATTGTGTTCTTTAATTACTCTGAGTGTATTTGAATTGTTGGAACTCCAGCTCTTAGTGCTGGAGGGTGATGGTATCACTGTCTTAATTCTGATGCAAGGCACCACTGGAAAGACAAATTAATAATGCCTTTCATTTCAGTTTATTTCACAGTGAATTAGAAACATTGCTCTTTATTAATGAGAATTGCTTATTGCAGCAGCATTCTGTAACCATCACTGTGGCTCGGGGGACTCCAATGACTCCAGTTGGCGTAGTGCGAGTTTTGAGATTACTGTGTGTTTACCACGCCATTCTTTTCTACCCATTTTACTCAGTCAAACCTGAATGTGAGAGAGACGTCAATCTGTTCACTGTCTCAGTGCAGTGTAGGCACCTACTCCTGAATTGGTTCTGCCTGAAAGCTAGGATTTCAGGATTGTGGATAAAATGGTACGCCAGTTTGGGTTCAGCAAGATAGACTGTTCCCCTGTGTTCATTACTAAGCTGTGATGATTAGTGAAGGTTTTGAGCATCGGGACCAGCTGCCTGTCTTGCAGATTAAGATGATTTTAAACATAAAAATTTAATTTGGGGAATTAAATTTTTTCTTTCCTAAGCTTTGGGGAGCTCTAAGGTTACACTTCAATGAATGTGTCTTCCGTAAAATGGGATGCTTGTTTCCCATAGCTTTCCATTTATTTTTGTAAGATAATAACACTTAGCATGGCATTTCCATTTCCATAAGTGAGCATTAGCCTAAAAATAAGGTCAAATATATGTTGCATTCAAAATCTTATTCACTTGGCATATGCAAAATTTTAAATTTCAGTATCTGTGCGAAAGTTTAAGGTGAATGTGGGCATGTGGACATGTTTTATGAGTGGAAGCTGCGTTACTGTTAAGTTGGATTTGCCAGGTGCGGATAGATACAAAAGAAATGCCAGTTTTTAAATGCAGGTTTTAAAGGTGTTTTTTGTCTGTGTGTCTTTGTTTTAACGAGTGGTTGTGAAGACTCTGGAGAAGATTTGGTTTGATTTTTGATAACACTTGTGTGGAGCCAGTTCTCCTTTTTAACTGGTTAGGTACAAATCTACAAAACTGTACGACTGACCAGGGCAGCTTGGAGTTCTCTGGAAGCGCTGACAGTGGTAAGTGGTAGCGTCTCCTTTTGAGCTGTCCTCCTGTGGCAGGTAGAGGTGTGGTGGCAGCTCTGGTGACAGTCACTGCAGGTGGCAGCAGCTTCCTGGCAGCGCTTATGGCACCTTCTTGGGTCGGTCTGCAGACACAGTGTCTGCAGCTGAAACCCCGTAACCACAGCCACAACACTGTTGGCGCTTGAGATGGACAGGTTAGAGCCAGCTCATATACACCGACTGGAGCGGCCATTCCTACCTGCAGACGCGTGACCAGGCGCAGCGAGAAAGCTGTCACACCTCTGCCACCCAGCCAAAGGTGCCAGCCACAGGGTCCCTGCTGCCTTCTGCAGTGCGCACACAGCAAGTCCTGCGTCCTTGTGTCTATTGGAAACACTTCTCAAATGGGTATAAGCAATTGTACTAGGAAAATGTTACGGCTCATTGAATGTGGTGGGATTTTGTTATTCTCAGTTTAATACTTTGCCCTTCTCCAGAACAGAAAACACAACGTGCTTGCTAGTAGTGAGCGTAGAACCCTGGCTGGCAAGCGTGGGGATGGAGGAGTTGCTGAGATGATAATTCCAGATAACGTCTCTGGAAAGCTGGAAGTAAAGGCAAATTCGTTTGCCTGGAGTGAAATTTTTAAAAAGCTTTTAATTGCATTTTTAATCGTGACGTGTACTGTTAATGCTTTCATTTCCACCAGGCTGTATCGTGATCCACTGCCACTAAATTGATGGTGTTATTGTACCATCAGTGCTGAGAACTGTATCCTCCTTGGTATCTTACCTCCTCTGCTGCTGTTCCATAGCAGGAGTAAGTCAGCTCTCACAAGTACAAGCCGGTTTGGTTGTTACTGAAAAGTAATGGCTCTGGTGGATTCAGCTTCACGGTCTTGCTGCTCTTCCTGTAGATGTGGCAGACGGGGAATCCCTGCAGTGCTGGCTGTTGAGGTTCCCCTTGTGCTGGGGGTGGCTGCCTGTGCAGATCATACCTGCTCCCCTTCCAAAGCAGGGGTCCTGGAGGCATGGACCAGGGGGATGGGGTCAGGTGGGGTGTGGGTGCCTATAGCAGCAGATCAAGTGATGTGCTTTCGAGCACTGCGTAAGAATCCCACTCTTCTGCTTTCCCAGGGTATTTGGGAGCAGGCAGGTGATGGATACTCGTTTACTCTCCGGGCTTTTGCATTTGATTGGGATTTGGCCTGAAGCCTGTGTAGCTGCAAGGGCAAGGCAAGGAGGTAGTTCACCAGAGTGCAGTGACGAATGAATGACCACACTCTTCCTTTTTTTTGAAGATTTTATTCTGCAAAAGCAGCTGATTTAATGGAACAGAAAAAACATGTGCAGTGCTTGTGGGTTTTCTGCAGTTTGCTAGTACTTGGCTCTGAAGGGGAAAATGCTGCATTGCAGAGAGGCCTCCAGGCTGTCCTTCAGGCTGGATTCCTGACCCCGTGCTTAATGATGGCTTTGGAGAATTGATGTTGTACTTCCCTCGGGATGTTGACACACACAGCACCCTTGGGTCCCTGGAGAGATCCTGAGTTTGCTTGTGCGTTGTGTTGTGATCTCAGGAGATTATGCTTACAGTGCCTGTAACTCATGAGTACTGAACAGAACAGAAGTGGTCTCTCAGTGGGCTCCCAGGTGTGGGTACGGTCCCACTCTGCTGTTGCATCTCAGTTTCTGGCTATGCTGGAGATGTACTGTCAAGCCACATCTTCCTGCAGGGAGGAACCCAGCTGCGTCCCTGCTGCATTGAGGAGCTGGCTTTGAGATTTTCATGTCCATGGAGAGATCATCTTTTCATGCTCCTTTCTTTCCTCTGATTTTCTGCCAGATCACTGCTTAATGCAAAGCATTAATGCCACATCTCTTCTTCTGGCTGTTCTGTGATGCTGTTGTTCTGGTGGAGTATAACAATATATAGGTTGGAAATTAACTGATAATTACAAACAAACTGAGAGATGAATCTGAGCTGAGAGAACAAATTTTTCCAGACTCTATGCCTTTTCTGTGAACTAGCAGCAAAACAGTTTCTGCTGGCTGCAGCTGACTTCTGGCAAGCCAAATCTGAGCTTTCTGATTTCCTTCAAAATACTTAAAGCACTTGATAACTTACTTGCTTCGGGCTGCACAACTTCCTTCCTGATTTACTCCCTTTCTGGTGCCTTGCTGCATCTGTTGAAGTGTCTGAAATAAGTAGATTATCTGGGGTGGCTAGGGAAACCGGCAGAATCCCAGATCTTACTTGAGAGGGGTTTGGAAATGAAGAGAACATGGGTAGCCTTTTCCTAAGGGTTCCCCTTGGAACCCTTGGCACTTGGCTCAGAAATCTCACATGTGGCACTGGCACATGCAGGAGTTCTCTCTGCAATGGCACAAAGACCAGGGCAATCCTATAGCAGAGAGCTTGGATATTAACAGCCGGGATTCTTCAGTGGTTGGACCTCTTCCACGCTCGTCTGTCCCAGTTCTGATTGTTACCGGTGGGTGAGAGGCAGCTCTGCTTCTGCTTTGCCTGCCAGACAGCTTGATAAGGTCATCGCTGGCTTTGCTAGTGAATGCTGGAGCTGTCAGCTTACCCCGGGACTGCGTGGGAGAGCATTCAGGATTAGTAACTCATAATTGTTCATTACTCTGTCATGTCCTGCCGTTTAATAAAAATATGGGTTTCCTAGGAGGTGTGTTGAGGTGTTAAATGAGCTTTAAGAATCCCACAAGATAATACAGCCCATTGATCCATGGGAAGCGGCTACGTGTTGTGATCCATGGCAGGCTTGTTGTCCAGCAAGGCTCTGAATTCACTGAAAACTCTTGTTCAAAAATGTTTCCATGTGACCTAGTCTTCATCCCAAGAGGTTTAACTAGAGCCCTGGAATATGAATAGCAGCTGTGAGAAGAACTAGAACATTCCTTATTTAGGTAATTTCCTAATAACCTCCCAGTTCCCTAAAAATAGTGCAGGATAAAATGCTCCACCGTACCAGACTGGCACTGAGCTGGGAAATGGGAGTTGCTGGATAATCTAAAAGTCACTCTATTGTGTCTCACTCTGACACTAATGTCAGGAAAACGTTTCCTATTTTTAGCTTAATTTGTTGAAGTGTCTTAAAGTTCCTGGATACATAGATACCCATTATTTTGAGTAGAACATGCATGCCAGTGAAAGTCTCCACCTTCCTCTTGATCAACATTTAATATATAGTTAGGGTAAAAGTAAAAAATATAGATCTAAAAATATTTAATCAATATATAACATCAAAAAAGTCCACGTTTAACTTCCTCTACCAAATTATCTAGGTAACTTACATTGTATATAGAGTGGCTGTTGTAGGCTGAACCTGTTCCAAGATCTCTGTTTACTTTCTCTGATCTTTTCCAGTTCATTTCCCTCCCAGCGTTTAGGTCAATTGCTTCCTGATGGAGGATCTTCCCGCGCTTTGTGTAGGGCTGTGCCTCCGGTGCCATACCATCTCACCACCTCTCAAGTGCCATTGTATTGTTCTTTCTCGACACCCCCAGGAGCACTGCACAATCTGGATGTTGTTTGTTCACGCTTCTAGGAATCACGTAGGCATAACAATGCTGGAGTAAGTCTGCATCTATGCCAGAAGCAGCGTTTGGTGGGCAAGCACTGTGCTGGGAACACTGTTCACAAACCGGTTTACTCAGGCTGCCAGTTAAGACCTTTGTCCTCTTGCTTTTCATGTGCACTGGGGGCAATGAGTTAATAATCCAACGTTCGGTAGGCACCAAGAGTAATCAGAAAGCTGCAGGAAAGAAAAGAATATCTGATCTGTGGGAGAAGAGTTTGAAGGCCAAACGCAAAAAATCAAACTTGAGCTGTTTGTGTGGCCACAACCTTTTTACACAGCTGTACAAAGAACAGGCCTGGTCTTGATGAGTTGTCACCCCAACAAGAAAGGAAAGAAATAAGACAAACTAGGGGATGAGAAGAAGCTATGTTGGGTTTGAATGAGGTTTTATCCCAAGCTTCAGTCTCTTGTAGTGTCAGTTTGGATAAGGAGAGAAACCAAGAAAGGGTCTGATGCTGTCAGCACAGTGCTTGGTCCTGTAAGAAGTGCTTTCTAGCGGGGAAGTGTGTACCTTTCTGGGTGATGCGTAGGGCTGTGCAGATTTTGGGGCTAATGTGATCTGTTTAGAAGAAGGATCAGGAGTAATTAACCTCATGATTCAAGTGTAAGAAATTTGTGTCAACAAATCTGGTTGCTTTTTTTTTTTTCTCCCCTCTGTGCAGATGAGGGGCTGTAGGCAGTACTCCAACCAGTCATCTGACCAGTGCTGAGAGGTGCAGTGGCTCTCGGTGAGAGCTGAGAGTGAGTCCTCCAGACTGGGCCAGTCCCTTTGCTGCTTCTCTCCCTGACCGCAGCCCATCGTACATTAGTGTCAAGGTTTAACCCCAGCCGGCTGCTAAGCACCACGCAGCACTGCTGCTCACTATCCCCCAGTGGGATGGGGGAGAGATCAGAAGAGTAAAAGTGAGAAAACTCGTGGGTTGAGATAAAGACAGTTTAATATAGGTAGACCAAAAGCCGCGCACGCATGCAAAGCAAAACAAGGAGTTCATTCCCTGCTTCCCCTGGGCAGGCAGGTGTTCAGCCATCTCCAGGAAAGCAGGGCACCGTCACACGTAACGGTGATTTGGGAAGACAAAAACGCCGTAACTCTGAATGTCCCCCCCCCTTCCTTCTTCTTACCCCAGATTTATACACTGTCATATGCTTACCCCAGCTTTATGTACTTTATATACGGCCACACGGCATGGAATATCCCTTTGGTCGGTGGGGTCAGCTGTCCCGGCTGCGCCCCCTCCCAGCGTCTTGTGCCCCCAGCCTGCTCGCTGGTGGGGCGGTGCGAGGAGCAGAAAAGCCTTGGCTGCTCAGCAACAACCAAACCCACCAGTGCGCTGTCAACACCGTTCTCATCCCAAATCCAAAGCATAGCCCCACACCAGCTGCAAGCAAGAAAGTCAGCCCCATCCCAACTGAAACCATGACAGGCATACCGGTTTGATGTGTGTACTGATTCACTTGTTCTTCATTTCTTGAAAAAACAGGACCACTTTGGTTACCAGTACACCTTTCTTACCCTTTCTTACCATTCTGATATATATTCATATTTCAATTTTAAACCAAACTTACCCCACCGAAACCCCCATCATTTTATCATTCAAGCTGTACTTCTTCCCTACTTTAATTTGAAGATTTGAGTGGTAACTAATTTATCTCTGTTTTTTAGGAGTGTAAAACGCTGTCTTTATGTATTGCACGTATTTATGTATGTGCTTTGGGAGGTGGTGTGAATCCATTTTCCTTCTACATTAACCATACCTACTGATATCTTTTGCAGATTTCAAATGTTTATTTCGCTAACTGCGTCTCATCCTGTTTTACAGGAGCTTTTAAAGAACATGTCAGGTTCCTGTTCGTTAAAAAAAACCCCTTTCAGCCAAACATGAGATCCCTTCCTGGGCAGGGCATCCGTTTCATTTGATGCCTGCGAAGTGGTGACTCTGAGCTCCCCACTTGCTGCGCGTGTTCATCCTCTGTGCAGGAATCAAAGGCAGTACCTGGGGCTGTGGACTGGGTGGCTTGTCATGCTCAAACAACAAGAAATCTAGAGCCTAGCTTGTCAGAGAAGGGGAACCTGAGTGTGGGATCATGTGGGTATATTATATAGCTCCAGCCCCACTTAACTGCTCTGCCTGTGCTCCCTGAAATGCTGTCTGCAGCTGGTCCCAGGGCTCGAGGCCACATGAAGAAACATGTTTCGTTACAACTCGTTCCAGTGGCTCAGCTGTACTTGAGTCAGTGTAGACTTTCCGCTTCGGCTCCCTTTGTCTGTGTTCATTACGTCTGAGCTGGGAAGTGTTTCTGCTCACTGTGTGTTGCTAGTCCCGTGTTTCTTTGTACAGATAAAATGTCAGTGCTGTGTTGCTTCCCACTGAAAGATGCAATCTGCATGGGTTGTGTTGTGCAACTGCTCATGCACTGCTCATGGCAATGTGGTTTTAACTCAATAGCAACAATTTTTTTTGGCAACAAGGGATCATTCAAGAGATTTAAGTGGGAAAGATGATGTCATTTTTTACATGGCATTCCTGTTTTCATTTGTGTTTTGACCCTGTCGTGTCTCTTCTTGGGGCTTCATGTCCATTTGTCAGCTCTGAGACAGTACATGTAACATCTTCTCATCCTTGCTTGAAATCCTCTGTTTCAAAGTCAGGGTAAGCTGCAGGGAATTTGGTGGCAAATTCCTTTGGCAGTAAAAAAGGTAAACTAATCTCTGCCCTGAAAGGGCAGTAAGTATTGGCTGTGCAACCTCTTCACACCTGAAAAAATCTTAGACCTGTTGGAAATGGGGGAGGTGGGCTGTGAATGAAGGCAATACCTGAAGAGGGACAGACACAGCAAGAGTCTGGGGGTGGGAGCTTGGCCATAGTCTGTCTGTCCAGTGTGATATGGGGCTGGGCTGACAGGTTGGCCTGGAGACTTTGGAAGTAAATAAAGGTCAATGGGATCAGCCTGCGTGGGGAGGAAAGGGCTGTCAGGTCTGATGAAGGAGGCTTTATCTTAACTTTTCTGTAAATATTTTTCCTGCCTTCCATTTACTGCCATTTTCCCAGGCACTGCTCTGGAGAGTTCAGCTTAGGACATGCCTTCTTGGGTCTGATTCCTGCAGCCACAGGCAGCTCTGGGGTAGGGCTTTAGCTCAGGGAAATACAGTCTGACAGCCATGTGTTTCAAGCCACAGGCCTTGGGAATGCCTTTAACTCCTCGTTGCAGGTTTTAGGCCCATATTTAGATACAGGAGTATTTTCAATATCATGTTGATACAATCAGTTAGCAAACAATGACTTTTCTTCTGAATTTCCCACGGGTGAAGTTCTAATGTGTGGGTCAGTTGTAGCCTCCCCTGTCCATGCCTACTTACCCCATCTCATCCCTGAGGACAGGCTGCTCCTGCTCAGCCCCATGCACCAGCTCCCGGAGCAGTAGTCGCCGTGTACAAGTCGGAGGGGAGCAGAAGCTGAGGCTGTGCAGGAGATGAAGCTGAAGCTGTTTTGCAAAACTTGGGGGAGAGGCAAGGTCTGACGTGCAGTTACAACTGGCAGTAAGTAACAGTTTATTTACCTCCTATCAGTCCTGTCAGTCTTTCCTGTGATAGAAAAGGCGTAACAATGACAGGTCACAAGATGAGAGTGGATATGGAGGGCACTGCTAAAATCTTAGGTCCTTGCCATAACAGAAACTTTTGTGGGGTAAAATTCCTGGGTGGTGTGAGTATGCTCCCAGTGTGCTCTCAGCAAAGGCAAGTAACAAACTCGGTGGTGTTTATCTGTTCACAAATACAAGTGCTGCTGAGAAACACTGAAAAAAAAAACCCTCAAACAACAAGAAATCTGGAGCCTAGGTTGTCAGAGAAGAGGAACCTGAGCATGGGATCGTGTAGGTGTATTTAAAGAGAGGTGAAGTAGCATCCTTTGTGCTGTCAAAGAATCGTGGCAATGCAGGTTGGAAGGCGTCTCTGCCTGTCTCCATTGGAGCATGCTGGGACTTTTATTAAAAAGCTCTCATCTTGAACACAGCAGTAGAGGCGAGGAAGGCTGTTCCCCTTTGCAGGTCTCTGTTGCATCAGTACGTAGCTCTGGACAGAAGGTGACAGCCCTTCTGCCATTTCCCACTGCTTCCAGGTAAGGACTAGTGTGCAGTAACAAATGCACGGTGTGAGTCCCCCAGCATCCCACGTCATTGTGCTGGTAGAGGCTAGGAAGGAGTGAGAGACTCTTGGAAATCTTCCCAAGCGCTGGGTGCTGGAGCAGAATTTCTGCGATGTAACACGTCAGGGTCACAGAACGCTCTTTGTTCACAGCAAGTAATTTTGAAGTATTCTTCACTGTGCCTTACTTGGGCTCTTCCTTTTTTTTTCATACCTCAGATGAACTATGTTATGGTGGAGTAAAATAAAGGTAAAATCAATGACTGACATGGTACAATCCTTTAAAAAAAGAAAAGAGAAAAAAACCAACCACTTCAGAAGCGTGAGAGGAGGAAAAAGAAAAAAGATCAACTTCCTATAGTTTAAAAAAACAAACCCCCAAAGTAAGTGCCAAACAGTGTCAGCCCTGCCCTCTAGTGCTGCCAGCGAGTAAGAGGTTGTTGCATGATTCACAGCAATGTTGTTAAGGCTGATTATTTTTTAAGACATGTTAGAGTGTGGGTTTTTTGGTGTTTGTTTGGTTTTTTAGGGTGGTGGTGGCATTTATTGTGTTTTCATAGGATTTTGGTGCAAGCCAACCAAAATCAACCTCAAGCTTTGTTGAATGCTGGGCTCTATAAAAAAACCAGAAGTATCTTGAGCACCTAAGATGATCAGTATGGTAAAAATTTAAATAAGCTGCAATAGAGTAAGACTGTTTATGTGATTTATGATTAACTAAAGCTTCCCCTCCACAGTATCGAAGGCGAGTATGTTCCTGTGGCAGGCGACGAGGTCACCTACAAGATGTGCACCATCCCACCAAAGAACGAGAAGCTTCAGGCGGTGGAGGTGGTGATTACCCATCTAGCTCCTGGAACCAAGCACGAGACCTGGTCGGGGCACGTCGTCAGCTCCTGAGGTGTCCCGAAGGGAGCGCGGCCGCTGCCTGCGTGGTCACTGCTCAACAACTGCCTGCAGAGGACCTGTCCTAAGAATATTCTACGTATTGTGTGGGAGGAAATACTGCATTGTCAATAAAGCAGAAGTAGGCCAAAATTACCATTTTTACGGCTGGCCTCAAAAAAAAAAAAAAAAAAAAAGGCAATTCAAATGCTAATGAAAAAAAAATCTATTCTAACGTGTTTACAACAAACGTATTTTAAAGAGACCTAGTTTGTGTGCTTGGTGGAGGGGGGGAGGTTTGGTTTTTATTTTCTCTTGTGAACTGATTCCAGGAGATGCCCAAGGGAGCGGGGGAGAAGTTTGAAGGAGAGCTCTTCTGGCGCAGGTGGCCATAGCAGAAGTGCGACTCCGAGTCCCGGAGGTGTGCGAGCACCGCGTTCCCTTCAGCTGCCCTTCTGTAAGGGTTGGGGTACACTTAGTGCTGGTAACAGACCTGGCTTGAGAGAGAGGTGTTCATTGCTGCTGTTTGTTTTCCTCGTGGAAGGAAGTTCACAAACAGAGCAGCTGTGGCAGGGTGGGAAATCTCGATCTGGTGGTTACGCTCCCATGGCCAGGGCTGGGTGCCCTTCAGGTGCACCGTTTGCAAACAGCATGTCTGCATATGTCTGGGATATTGTGGTTTTAAAGCCTGGATTGTTTGTGAATTTACTTAGGTGCCTTGATGGTTGATTAGCAACAGATTTTATAGGCCAGTATTAAAAAAAAACAACCAACCACAAACAAAAAAAGCAAACCGAAATTCAAAAAATTTGCTTCAAGGTAAGTGGCAGAAAGCTGTAGAGTAGCAGATACTTCATAGCCTCTGACTGTGTCTGGATTTAGATAAAGCTGACGATAACCTCCTTGATTGCATGTAGCTGAATGTCTGCCGTGGTATGTCACTGGGCAGGCAGAATAACTCTACTTCTGAAAAGCGAGTTCTATGCTGTTCGGATGACCGTGTATGAAGTACTGTGTGAGTTACTTAATAGGCTCAGCTGTCTCGGTCAAGTAGATTCCGCAGCTGTTTCCCTGGAAAACTTGCTTGGTAGGATGTGGTGTGGTCAGCTTTGCCCTGACTCTTCCTGCAAGATTTCATGTAGTTGTAGTGCAACTAAATTCGTTCTGTTCTGTTTGTCTTCCACGAAAATTTTTCAAATGAAGCATTTTTCTCTATTGTGTTCCTAACAGTGGATTTTTAATGACTTTGCAAATAAAAAAAAAAAAAAAAAAAAGGAAGAAGATGGCATGATACTCTTCTGTGAGTTGTGTGAAACAGTGTAACTTCAGCTGCGCCTCTGCAGTTTTAACAGTAGGCACTTGCTGCCACGATGTGTCTTAGGGCTCTTTGGCAGCAGATGGTGTTCGGAGGCCTGACCCAGGGAGCGCACAGATGTACGGAGGTTAGTGGCTTCTTTGACCTCGGCTGTGCCTGTATTACACTGTAGTGTACGATAATGACCAGCCTGGAGCGGGATTTTGGAGTTTCGTTTGTTTGGAGTTTTTTGTTTTTTTTTTATTAACCGTAAGACTTAGTAGTTGTGGTTTTAACACTGTCCAGCTTGTTGGAATATCACACGCTGCTTCCTTTACAATAAATGCGACCATTATAATGCTTTAACGTATGTCTTGCGTCTGCTCTCTGCACAGTTGGTGTTGAAGCTGCTTGATTAGCATCAAAGAGGAGAATGCAGGTGCCTGCCTATGCACATCTGTATTATGAGAGTTAAAAGCTTTTTAAAAAGTGTTGTAATATCAACTGACTGTCAATACCAGAACAACTGGGGAGTAATTTAGCAAGTTTTCTAGCTGCTTAATGGATTTGCGCATAATATATACTACTACTTCTGTAAATACATTGATTTTCATTATATAATATTTAATATTAGCTATTATTTATATTAGCATATAGTAGGGGGTAACCGGGAGGGACAGCACAGCCTGGTCATTTAACTTGAAACTCGGGGCAGGAAGGCCAGAACGTTTCAGAAGGGGCTCCCGAGACGGAGCAGCCAGTATGCAAAGCTTTAGTCAGGCTCCAGGGGCTGGGACCCAAGTGCCGGAGGATTGTGCTTGCCCACTTTCTCCAACTCACTCTAGAGAAAGTAAGATGGAAGCAAGGAACTAGGCACTGTGGGTTGCTTTGCTTTCTGTTTTTTCTCCCTTCAGAGAGAAAGAATGTTTGCTTCTCATCTGTTGGCATGAGGGGCAGAAGATAAACCTTAGCTATTGGCAGTGGCTGTGCAAGACTGACTAGCAAGCTTTTAAGATTTGAACACGAGCAGGTATGTGCACACAGATGGTTGTATTTGAGGCTGAAAACAAATCTGGTTTGGTGCTGCACAGGATGTTTTGCATAGGTAACTTTCTGCAAATGCAGGAAACGCTCATGCAGTGAAGTAAGCAAATAATCGGATACATCAGGTAGCTATACACAAAGCGGCAGCTATGAACATCTGGCCATCTTTAAAGAGTTCCTGCACTACTGGATGGCTCTGGTCCAAAGTCTGTTCCCATTAAAATGGTTCAGGCTGAATTAGGCACATGAGAAGGGTTTTGGAAGACTAGATAGTTCTGATGCACGAGGGCATCACAGCTCCTCCTCCTTTTATGGAAGCGCTTTTGGGGATTTTGGTTTGTACACAAAGATTGCACTCTCCCCTTTCTTAGTAAGTATCACTTAAACTTGGAATTGGAAAGATTCAAGTAATCATTTATTTGTACAGACAGGCAGCATACAACAGGTCTGCTTTACGTATTTTAATTGCCAATAAAACTGAAAGAGTAATTTTTCATGATAAAATGAGATTTTTTTTCTCCTTTACTAAATTAAACTGTTCATACATAATATTACTTTCCTAATTCCAGATAAGAAAAGTAGTATTAACAGTTACACTGATTGTCATGCTTCAACTTGAATTTTAATAGAAACATAGTTTAGGTCATTTTTCTTAGTGCTGAAATCTCATCTACCCTTAATGTCTTACCAGGAAAATCAAAAGCGTAATTAGTGACAGAAATACATTTCGCTACTATGCTCAAGTTGTTTTAATTATTTTTAAAATAATTTTTTTATTTTTTAGATTTAAAAACAGTCTGCAAAAAGTGCAGGTACCGTGAACCGTACTGTGCATTGGCACAACTGTACTGAGGAGGTCACTTTAGCACCAGTTGGTCCAGCCTTTCCGGTGGTGGTGGTAGACTCAACGCAACCTTGTGACCGTGCACTGGAACGTTCACGTGTGAGGTCAGGGACTTCTGGCTCAGTTCTACCTTCACGCCTCCAGAAAGAAATAAAACCTGTCTCTCTTACTTATCTTCCAGTTTTAAACAAGGAAATCCCAACTGTCTTATAATGCATGTCCTTATAGCATAAGGTAGTACTTAAAAAAACCTGTAAAATGTTCATCTTTTAAGTAGCAGCTTCCCTTCTGTAATGACTGACCAAATACGAAAAAAAATACAGGATGAAGGAAGAAGTTTTGAGCTGCTAAGCTGTCTTAACCGTTTTGTAAGTGTGAATTCTAAAAGTCTTCTATTTAAAAAACAGCTCTTCACAGATTCTTCTTGTATCCTCTGGGGATGTGACGCTGTGGCCTTCTGTTCTGGAGTCTGTGAAAATTTCATAGTCATTCCCTCCCTGAAAACACAAGAGGAAAAAAGCAGAAGAGGATTTAGTGTTATTTACCTTCATGTATAGTCACAGTCTAGGGGTGGGAAAGGGACACATAAACGAAATTATGGAAAGAAGGGAGATAACATATTCATGGCTGAGATGTCTTCCAGAAAGCTAAGAAACTGCAAACCACCATTTTGAGATTTTGTATAACGTGTTTATAGCAAACCTGGGCTGAACCTGTGGTGTTCTGCTGAACACCACGAACACCGGCGTGAGAACTTCCGAGCTGCATGTTAGAATTGGTAATGGAAGAGTAGAACTCTCGGTATAAGTTTAGCCATGTTTTAAGTTTGGTTCAGCAACCCACTGTTGACTTTTTAAAATGGTTTACTTGTTGGTATAAAGGTGTAAAGCTTGTTACAGAACACTATACCAGTACATGGTATTTGTAACTTTTTTGCATTATCCTCTTCCTTCCAATTTGGTTTCCTTTCCTTTTAGGTAAACCATTGTTAAGACTGTTGGTCCTTTGCTATTTGCAGTAGTGTTTTGGCCTTGCTAGCTACTGGTCTGATGTAACATTTGTAACTGGTTTCTAATCCCAGAAGAGCGATGAAAACATCGCTTCACAGCTGGCTCGGGGAACAAAGGCGCTGCCACCTGCATGGGCAGAGATCCCTGAAAGCCGCAGCTTCACGCACTACAGGAAGCAGCACCTAATTTTGTACGTTGTTTGCCACGCTGCTTTCCAGTGAGTCGGCAGCAACTCCTGCTACTTCAAAACTCTGAAAGTGCTGCACTGCCAATTATAGGGTTTAAAACCAACTGTCCATAAGCTCTATGCCAGAGGGACAAGCGATTACTTTTGCTGCTGGTGTCAAGGGGGAACCCCCCGTTCATTTAAAGCTTGTCTTTTTCTTAGAAAACTATAAAATTCTTTGTAACTTACAGTTAGAAGAAAGCTACAGTTCTTCAAAAACCAAGCCTTTTCTTGTAACGCTTAGCCTGACACTGTCCCTTGTCCGCGTTCAGACAGCCTGAATTTCATCCAAGTCCTTGTGCTTGCTGTTGCCCTCGTTAGCTCTGGTCAGGTCCCTGCTCAGCATTTTCAAAAGCCTCTGAATCACCCTGCAGAGCTGCTCAGCTCCCTCCAATGACTGGGGACAGGGATTATATATAATTTCAGGTCGCCAACGTGGAGACAGACAGAGTGGTTAGCAGAGGAACAGTATTAAATTAAATGGAAAATAAATATGTTTAATAATCGCCAGCCAACAAGAAGCACCTAACTACACTAACCAAAGAGGATAATGTGTTCTACGTAGCCACGTCACCTAGGTTTTTAACATAATGACAGAAGTTCCATTTACAAACATAGTCCAGTATTAAGCCTGTCAAGAACAGTGCGTTCACTTCAGGAAACAAAAGAAAAGGCTGTGCTCAGGGCTACCTCCCAGCATTACGCTGGCCAGTACTGCACAGCCAGTTAAACACGGACACCTTCACATTTATATTCTGACTTCAATTCTTGTCAGGCATAAGGCAATTGGTTAGAGCCTACAGTGCTTGTGGTTTAAAACAGAAGCTCTGAAATGTATACACAAAACAATATACTCACTGGCATAGTCTTATCTCCAAAGAAATAAATAGTCTTGTATCCATCATTGGCAACGATTCCTAAGCAGTACCGCTTATCCCAGCCATCCGGGAACACATCGAAGCTTATCTGACCTCCTAGCATAGACATGAGGCAACAAACTTTGTTTTATTATAAGAACACATTTTTGAGGGGAGCGTAAGTGAGGAAAAACTAAACTGGGTAAGATTTTTGGTAGAGGGGGCTTTGCAGAAGTCACAGAAATGTTATGAGACCCTGGAATGAAGTCTGACAAGTACAGAAAGTGTTTTATAGGGTATCGATTATTATTTACCCATTAAACAAACATGGAAGTCTTAACATGTTCCCAAACACTGACTGCTCTCAAACAAACTGAACCTTATTTTTAAAATTACATTTAATCTTTTTACTTTTAGAAAGAAACTACATGAACGAATGCAGCCATTGGTGCACGTACAGCCATAAAGTCTTATGCAAAAGATTTTCTAAAGCTTTCGGAACAGAAAAAGGGAGGAAATCAGCCTTTGTAATAAAGCCTAACAGGACACCACCTGTTCCAGTTCCGAATCCTTGGACTTTACCAATACGTAAAAGCAAGATTCCCAGGTGAAGCAGGTGTCAAAAAGGTATTTACGACGCACTTTAGGATAGCTATATTGCCGTTCATTTCTGCCTTAGTGTTTCAATACCACAGCTCTAATGGCAACCACACTTTTTACAATTCTGAAAAATAATAACGTGGTAATATATTGGGAGAGGAGGGAAAAAATTAAAAAATGCATGGAAAATTAATTCCCCCTTATTATCACTTTTCTCTTTAAGCTTGCACTTGCTTTTGCATTTTCTTTCCTCTCCTTCCTCCCACACAAAGCAGCTACAGAGCTGAAGAACCAAGGGCTACCAGAACAGCACTGACGTAGTATTTCTGATCAAAATTGATTCACAGAAACAACTCTGACTCATCAGAAGCATGTAATACGTTTCAAAATGAGCAGAATTATGCACACAACTGACATGAGAAGACAATGGACTGATGACAAGCGATGAAGTTCTCTTTGTTGATGGATTTCAATTAAAACGTACCAAATGAAAGCTTAAGAGGAAAAAGAGCCTTAGTCTTGCATGCAGTGCCTGCAACCGCCCCCAGAAAGATAACTGTCACACAAATGAGATAGGGTATGTCATACCCATTAAGAGGATATGATTTAAGTGATATTTAAATTAAATGATATTTTAAACGTGATACCTATAGAAAATGTGAGGCCTTTTCCAGCAAATTCTCTTCGTAAGTCAGCTACAAATTTTTCTCTTATATGTTCCTTCTGTTAAAAAACAACACCAAAACAAGCAGCAGTTACATGCTGTGTTAATTCATCAATAAAAAGATAACCTCCAAAACCACCCCGAAAATATTCAAAGGTCTGGGTACCAGGACTAGTGTGCTGTAGCTATATTTTTTTATTACTGAAAGCATGCTGAGAATATGTCCACTCTAATCTGTTCCAACTTGTAAAAAATAAGAGCAAAACCTCACATACATGCTGTGATATTTGCTATTCTAGCTGAAAAATCTTAGAATACTAAGGAAGTATGCTTCAACTCCCAGTAAAATTCAGTTTTACAATGGGGAGACTGAGGCATAGGAAGAGTATCAAAACTGGTACTGATCTTCTGATGCCACGTACTCCAAAAAGGGTACTTTCAGAATGCCTTGGGCTTAGGTATCTTTGAGCATCCATTAAGTGAGTCACAGGCAAAGACTGCTTTTGAGGAATTAGATTTCAGTTTCTGTATCAGGTCAGAAGCAGTTGTTAAGGTGTAGCAGGGAACAGAACTGATAGCATGGCTCAGATTCATTTCAGCCTGCACCTTTAGCTGTGTACAAAGGAAAACACACGGTGAATAGTTTGACCTCAGCTTTTAAATTCTGCTTTAAAAGGCTTTAAAGAGTTGACAAGAAAAGTAATAGTTTTATTGATGCGCATGGATATAGGCTGGTATACTAAGGAGCATTCCAGGTAAGTATGGCTTTATCTATGACAGGTTTTTTCAGGAACCCTGTGTGCAGAGGTAGGATGTTCGGTACTCTGGATACAGGCTTAAAAGAAAAATGAGCCAAACCCACCCCCTCTGCAAGTAATCATTGTTAACTACTGCAACAAAAAACCTACTGTATATTTCCTGAAGTCTGAACTAAGAAGTTAGTTAAGCCACATGGAAAGGATTAAAATGAAATGAACTGCACAAAGTAGAAAAGCTTTTTAAAAATCATAACCTGGCCATAACTGCCTCTTCCAGAAGAGTTGGGTATTTTTCAAGAGTTGTAACTCACTTTATCAAGTTCATAGAACTCAACTCGTTCTTCTTGGCTGCAGCTTCTTCCAATGGGCGACACGTTTAACATCCCATTTCGGAACTCAATAAAAGTGCCCCTGAAACAGAATTGATTAACAAGACAGAAAACAGATCAAAAATCGCTCAAAATACCGAATATCACAAAGAAGTTTTGTTTAATTCTGAAGACAATGGGAATCAGATGTCCTTTCAGCCTCTCATTGTATGCATGAAAAACACGTAGTACCTCTGGCATCAAGGAGTCTTTTGGACTTTTATTTGAATCTGGCAACTTCAACATCCCCCTTACTGACTTTTAGAAGTACGATTTGGTTTTAACGGTACGACGGGAGCATCCTATCAACTCAGTTCTCAGACCCTGACAGGCCAGTCAGTCAGCTTTGGGGTGAAGCGACAAGATTTAGAGCAATCTTGGCAGTGTTTCTAGCTAGCCTCACATACGGTTCGTATTAATGCCTGGAGCAGCTGCACCCTCACATGTCACACAGGACTGCTCTTGCTGCACGCTTCTGATCTCTGGAGAACATTATGCTGCTGAATTCCAAACATGTCACGGAAATACTCCTACTTCCAAACTGAACTTCCTTCCCTCTTGAATAAAAATGCTCAATCAGTATTTCAAATCCTGTGCTCCAGCTGGGACCTTGCCTTTGTATGGGTGGATTGAGCTCTGTTTCGTGTACACAGTTTTCTTAAACCACAAACTATTCATTTGTTGCTGAGCGGAGAGCTTTACGTATTGATGCTCAACGCTGTAACATGGAGGATGTGGTGACACGAGATGCGTCTATGCACATACCTTTTCTTTGGCAGTTTGATCTTTGCAATGTAACTCAGGCAGTAGTTGATCAGATCTTGAAGTATGTCCTCGCCCAGGTGACCCTGTATGCTCTAACAAAATAAATACCATTCAACCAAGGGTCCAGAATTTGAGATTCTAAAAACAAGTCACACGGAAAACACAGACATCGGATAATCAGGCACAGTTAACACCACAAAGAAACATGCCTTCAATAACTAACTCTCAGTTGATGAACTAACAGCTCGCATTTTTCTTTTTGTTTGGGCTTTTTTTTTTAAACCATAATACCAAACTCTCATTTAACATGCTCCCTACTAGTACCTGCTTTAGAAGGAAACGCTGTGGGCCAAAGACAGCAGACCTAAACAAAAACTTGCAGTTAACGTCTGCTGCAGCCAAGTGTGAACAAACGGAGATTGTTACTGCAGTAAACTGGAAACCACTGCTCACGTCAGCAACTTCAGCCAGGATCTCTTTTAAAATTTTAATCTCCGTTACTTACATTGAACCAATGAAGGTGATTAGGGTATCTAGAATCAGTTGCACATTTATATTAATTTGGAGTATTACCTTTTAGCTTATGCATCATATTGGAATGTGCACTATGAATTATTACTACAAAGCAGCTACGAGAGATCTAGAGAGGAACCTTCTGAACCCCAAGGCCCAACAGGCAGCAGCTATGAAATGCCGTATTCCACAGGGCCTCCAGGAGCTGAGGGCTTGGCCACATTTCCTCTGCATGAGCCGCGGGAAAAGCTGTTCCAGGATTTTTACTGTCCTTATTCGGTCAGACACTCCAGACTCTGATAGCTTTTGGTTTTGGGAATACCAAAAGGAATAAAGCTCAAGGTGAAGATTGTCATTACATGAATCGGAGCGATGAATGAATGATCTGTTACAGGGTAACGCATGGAAATAGCAGCAATTTTGGCCTTAGAAGGGTGATTACAGAGGACTGCACTGTAGCAACAAAGCAAAATCTTGCTTAGAAAACGTCTCTTTCACATACTGGAAGTTTCACACTTACCTGCTTGCCCAAGAATTTCCCATCTTTGTATGCTACAAGACCATTTTCTGGAAAAACGTAGTCAAATTTTTCAACCACTACAACCAAACAAAATGGCAGTAACTTGTAACGTCCCTTGTATTTTTAATGCAGAATTATCTTACATATGAAAGAGGTTAAAATACAGTAAATGTTAGATCACAAAGCCTGAAAGATTCAGCAGCATAACGTGGAGCACAAGATCAAAACCACTCTCCTTTCCCTCTACGTTTAACACGCACCTCAAATCACATGAAGCCTTTCAGTTCAGTTACCTGTGTTTTTGCTTAAAAGCTCTTTCTCTCCTGCAAGTATGTCTCATTGCGTTAAATGTAAGGAAGTGACCGAACACCTCAGACGTTACAAAAACCTGGCACACAGCCTGGCTAGAGAGCAGATCAAATACTACCATTTTGGGTTCATTTTCTCAACGTTACTAACCGACGGTAGATGCCCAGGAGTTGTGAGGCTCTCCCTACAGCGCAGGACGGCAGGGCTTACTGGAGACCGCCTGTCAGCCAAACCAACTCTGAGTTACCTGGGCCTTACAGAAGGCTACCGGTGGCATCGACTGGGCAAAGACCATTAAAAGGAGCCTTTTATACAGAAAAGGAAATGCCTCTCAAAGGACTACGGCAGGAGTCCCCCTGTGCAGCGCAGGCCCTCGGTTCGCAGGGCCGGGCGGCTGCCGGCTGAGCCCGTGAGCAGCCAGCGCCGTGTCACGGCCAGGACTGCGCTACCGGCGGCCGTCCCTCAGCGCGACACCGACACAGCGCAACACCCGAACGCGCTGCGGTTTCCCAACGCCCACAGGCAGCTCTTCGCAGACTGAGCGCACCGCGACCGAACCCGAACGACGCCAGAGGCGAGGGAGGCGAGGGCTGCCCGGGGTTTCACCGCCATTTCGCCGGCGCAGCCCCGGCCCTTACCGTCATCCCCCAGCTGCTCCTGCATCTTGGCGAAGTCGGAGCCGCCCACGACGCCCACCCGCACCTTCCGCCGCAGCCGCTGCAGGAAGGCGGCCATCTCCGCCGTGATCCTCTGCCGGCGGAGGAAAGGCCCGTCAGTACCCGCCCTGAGCCCGGCCGCCCCGCTTCGCCACAGCCACTAAAACCCGGCAGCGCCGCGCACGGCTGTAAGAAAAAGGGAGGGCTCCTTCCTTCCCTTAAGCGGCACCTGCAGGTTGCCCATGAGGCGCCACGGGGACGGCTGCAGAATCCG
>VYZM01022848.1:160926-221525 GCA_013398915.1 Dromas ardeola
GGCCCGGGCCCGGAGGAGGCGCCGCCGCCGCCGCCATCCGGAGAGCGCCGGGGGCAGCGGCCCCTTTGATGTGCCCCAGCCCCCGGCGGGCTCTGCAGCGACGGCCGCCCCGGCCCGAGCCTGAGGCCGCCGCTGAGCGCAGCAGCGCCGGGCGTGGGGCGGCACCCAAGTTCCCGTTCTTCCTTTTACCTTCTGTTGCCCCGCACGTTCCTGTGTCTGGTCCCTCCTTCGGCGTTGCTTATGCTCTCCTCCCTTTCGTCGCGCTTAGTCCACCTTTTTCGGTTTCCCTGGAGTTGCCATTAAGTGTTCATGTAACGCGTCAGTGGCCAGCAGCCGCAGGTTCTCTTTGCTTAGAGGCGCCCGGTAGTGCTGGTGTTTCCACTTGGATGTGGCTCAAAGAGAGGCGGGGGATGCCACAAGGGTCATGCAGTAATCTGGCTTTGGTATCACCTCTATCATCAAAGTATTTTCCCTCCTTATCTGCGGGGGGGGTGTGTGTGAGCACAAACACCTGTTCCCTAACGTAGTAACACCGCTTTGAGGTATAAGGCTACAGTGAGCTGGGGCGGGGGGGGCTTACGGTAACTGTCTGCAGGTGCCCGAGGAACAGATGCTGAGCTAAACGCGATTTGGTTGTAAAGATGACTCAATGGTCACCTGTGGGACTGTTTCCTTACAGGCCAGGCTCTGCAGAATAAGGACTAAAGTCTGCGTGGCACCGTCTTTTGGGAGATGTCTACAAAACGAGCTCTGGACGAGGTCGTGGAAAAAGGAAGATGCTCGCCCGCCCTGCTTGCAGTCACTGAAGTGGCGAGCGAGTGCTGTGAATCGTTATCTTGGGAGACAGCGAGAGCCGTCTGTGTGTCGGTGCCATTTGGCCCCCGCTGCTGTGGTCCGACAGAAGGCTGCAGAGGAGAAAACAGAAGAATTCAAACTGGTCTACAGGTTTCCGGGGATTAAGTACTGCAGGGTACTGTCCCGACTGAAGCTGTTACAGACCGCCACCACCGTGGTCACGCTGCCGCCCATCTGCTACCTCTACCTGCAAGACCAGGTTTCCCAGAAAATCCTCTTGTATACAACTGGCATCGCGCTCTTTGCTGGTGCCATGTTGTATGGTATGAGCTACTTTTTCAGACGAATTATTGGATTAATCTACTTAAATGAAACTGGCCGCACTGTCAAAGTGGCCCACTTGACGTTCTGGGGAAGACGGAATGACATTTACTGTCCCATAGAGACGGTGATGACTTTGGATGAAGTTGGAGATAGCAAAGGGGAGCTACTTCTCCAGTTCAAGCGGTATAATAGTACAGATATTTTATATTTTACAATTAAGTTTGGCCAGATTGTAGACAGACAGAGGTTTACTCAAATATTTGGAGAACTCGAGTGATACAGCAGCTAATTTCCAGTGATTTTCCGTGTTGCGTGTTCATTGTGCTTATTCTTCTGTGAAGTTTAATTAGTTTACCAAACTGACGTACTTCTGTCATTTTGCCGTGCAAAGCCTGCTGGTAAGTGCACTCAGCGTAGGAAGCAGAAATGGTAAAGAACAGTCTGCTGGACTGAGTGTCTCTGCAGCTTGTTTAAGGTGCGAGCAGCGGCTCTTCCCTGTTGGGTACGGGGGTGTGTGTGGTGCGCTGTCACTGGCGGTTCTAAGTCTACACTGTGCTACTTGGAGCGCGCAGCAGGAGGAGTTTCTGGTGCTGGCCCTGGCCGTTTCAGCTGGCCTCTTCCATTGCTTTCAAACAAAGGAAAAACTCTTGAAGTGAAATGCAGTAACTGCCAGAGCATCCTCACTTCAAATTCATTGTTTCTTTTAACGGATTTTGGGTTGACTGGGAAGCCTCGAAATTAAAACTTGTCTGAAACATACGTACGGTGAACAATGCTGGATGTCAGGGTACAGGCTCCTGCGTTAAAGAAATGGGGGTGACTGGAAAGAGCGGCACCTGATGCTGTGTCAGGGGTCTGGGGTCTCTGGGCAAGGTCTTCCAGGGTGTGAATGTAACTGGAAGAAACAAGGGTGCGTGTTGTAAGACACGGTTCAGCTGTAAGTGTCAGTTAAAGATTGGGACAGCGTTCCTGCAGCCTCTCCTAGAAATAAATTCCCTTGAATAAAGGGAAAACACCGCCGAGCTACAGTGCTGGGAGTTCCAGGGACAGTCTGGCATCCTTCCTTCAGTTTGGATCCGAATGATCATCTGAAAACTTGGAGCTACTTGCCCTTCTTTGCATATACTCATGTTTGTGTTTGTTTTGTATGTATGAATGACATTTAATCAATGCTGTAACACTTGAGTTGCAAAAACTTCAGTAAATGTTACCAAAAATTATCTTGGACCGTGTGAATGAAGCAGTCTTCTGCGAAGAAACCACGCAGCCTGTGGAACAACTCATCTGCATCCCTTGATGGGTTTACACATGCGATTTGGGCCTATCGTCAAAAGCTCTGTTGCCAAATACCCTTCCCACTCCCCCAGGCTGGGCTTACCTAAAATGGAAAGAAAAAAGGTAAGATACCCAAAAACTGTACTGAATTAAGGCTGAAAATATGTGTACTTCGTATTCTGTTGAACTTGCAGAGGTTGATCACCTCGGCGCCTGTGTCCGTGAAGGACAGTGGTCTTAGTCCGTGGTGTTTGTATGGTTCCTCCTTTTCCAAAACCTCAGTAGGAATGAGCAGCAGGATTTAAACCTGAGAAAGAATCAAACCTGAGCACTTGTAACATGTAAAACCTTTTTTTGAATTGTCAGAAGCAAGTTAACTCATTACACTGCTCTTCCGGCTGTTACCTCATTTGAAACAGTGGCAAATAAACTGACCCTCACCAACAGAGAGATCTGGAGTGTTCTTTGCCCTCTTTCTTGCTCACGCGTATTGAAACCGGGGCGGATCTGCAGATGGAGGTGAGTAAAATCGCCATTTAAGTGCACCCTGATTTCCTGTTTATTCATGGTGAACTTTTCCTAATGGGGGCTCCATTATTTTAGACTTTGGCTGATACCATGTGGTACAGCAGCATCAAAAGGGAGAGAGAAATGTTCCTTGGCTTAAACAGCTTGGCAGCAAAATACAGCGGACTGTGTGCGTACAGCGTGGTTTTTGGAGGCTTACCTTCACAAGATTGTATTTAATACGCACTAATGATTCAGTTTAGGTAAGTACTAGGTGTAAAATAAAAAGCCCTGGAGAAGTTCAATTATAAATATTTTATTTAAGAATATTGATTACACATGAGATGTCATTTTTTATGAATCTGTGTACAGTTACTAGTTACACCATGAAGTGTAGTTCAGTATTTGTTTAAACATTTATTTGGCACTGTCCACAGTATGCTGTAAACAATATTAACTTCATATGCTTCAGCTGCAGTGCTTTCTACGTATTCTCTAACATGATTTCATCAACATGTTGTACACAACTATACAGTTACTGAGTGTCAGTAAAAATTATAAAAACACCTGGAGTATTCATAATAAAAGTGAAGATGTGGTAAGACTTCAAATTACTGGACCTTTGCTTCTGTAAAAGTACAAGACTTTCGCTAGAGACATGTACTAAAACTACTGCACTGATATGTTGAACAAACTAAGTCCCAAAATGCTGTCAGATACAGTTCTCGATTTGACTTGCCTCTTGCTGATAATACGCTTACGAGGACAGCGATGACAATGAGGTTTTGCTGAACACCAATTCACCGGGTCCTTCCCCCAGATTTCTACAACCTCCGCTCAAAAACCTGCTCAGGTTCTGACCAGCCGGTACCAGAATTCTGGTTTCTGCAGACAGGTTTACAGAAATCCCGTTATTTTTAAGCTAGCAGAAGAGAGTGTGCTCGAGTTTCCCAATACCAGCACTTGAAAAATAAAATTGGAAAACCATGATTAACACTTCTCAAAGCAGGTAAGAAACCTTTCACATTTTGGTAGCTGTATCAAACGCGTAAGTCTTTTAACTGCTCTTTTATTATGTACTTAAAATTTGTCAAATCCTAATAGGGCAACTGTAAAGTCCGCTGTGGTCCCTGTTTTTTTTGGTGCAGAAAAGAAAGTTAAACTTAGTAAGCAAAGTCCAAATGCTGGCTAGCCAAGAAAAGGAAAAAAAAGACACCGGACCTAGTTCAAGTCAGCCTTAAGCAAAGAGCAGCGAGACATCCGAAACGATTCTCTGAAGAGAAACACATTAATGAAGTGTTGACGCTTTTTGATCCTGTGGCTTTCTAGAAGATCTCTGAAGTATCAATGACTTAGGATTCACTATTAGAACAAAAATAGAATCACTTTGCATTATAAATGTGCAATTAGGACTAGGCCTTTGCTGTAGTGGCTCTGATGTCAGGTAATGGCTAAGGTCAAGCAGTTCTGCTGTAGTTCTACAAAACACCTCAAGTATTCATCTAGAACTTGCCCTAGATAAATGTAATGGCTCTTGTGTCTTAGGGGCAAATGGTAAAATAATCTCGAATCAGTCTAGATTGCTGGCAGAGGTGGAAATACTGTGATTCTCTAGGCTTTGTCAAGGGTATAGACTTCCGGGTATAGTCTTCTCTGTACAAGTTTGATTGTTAGAGAAGTCAAAAGTTTTAAAATCCAGGATGCGGAGAAAAAAAGAGTGGAAGTCCCTCAGTTCCACTTTGAGCGCTGCACGTGTGGCTGAGAGCGTCAGCGCCTCTGAGGCAGAACGTGCAGGCTGAAGGGTGGGCACAGAGGAGCTGAGGCATCCTGGTCCAGTGGCAGACGGCTGCGTTCAGGGGGATAAAGCTGGAAATTACTCTGTAAAATACTGTACTTGGCAGTGGTGGAAAGCAGAGCTTTCCTCGCAACACCTATTTTATTGCAGCTACCACTGGAGAATGGCACTTCCTGCCTGGCAGGCACGTGGCTCAGTGTGACACCACACCTGGTGCTGCTTCTGGACATAAATCCACCGGGCTCACCTGGGAAATGGACTGTACCAGCCCACAATCAAATACTCAGGGCCGTGAATGTAGAGAGGACTCTGCAATTAACATGACCCGAGCCAGAAGACGGAGGGCCACAGCTTCTACCAGTGCGCAGTGGGACAGCTGGGTGTACCTGCTGGTGACCAGTACCAGTGCTCTGCCTGGGCTGGGTTTGCACGGAGCAGCTTGCCTTGGGCAGATTACAGACAGAACACAAACCTCAGTTTATGAATTTACACTTATCTTGTGAGTAGAGAAGACATGAATTAATGCAAACTAATTTCATAATCAGCTGTTCAGTGCGAGGGAACTGCTTTTTACTTGAAGTTTGCTAAGATGTCACTGAAAATGTTCAGAAAGAGGTGTGCGTGATGATCCTTGAAGATCAGTGTCGGACGGAAACGAATCGATCTGTCGCCACAGCCTCCCAGCACAACACCTAAAACGAGGACAGAGCAGGTCCTTCAGTCATTCCCACCTTTACCAAATACCCAGAAAATGCAGGTCCCCGAAGGAGGTTCGCCTCACTGCGGAGGCCCAGTAGAAGCTGCCCAAGTCACGGCTAACCACAGTGACACAGCACATGGTCAGTGCTGCAAAGGGGCCCTGCAGCAACTCAGAAGAACACTGCGGGTGTCTGTAGCTGTTCTGCGGAACCCTGGGAATGTCGGGACTAACCCCAACATCAGTGGAAAGACTCCGTCTGGCGCGCAGCTCAAACAGCATTTGAGCCTTCAAACCTGCCAATGCGCTACTGGTGAAGGACCTCAATCCCAGAACAAGACACCGTAAGTTTCTCTGCAATTTTGTTTTTGAACTACTTTGTTTTTAATTACAAAAAGTTAAAACATGTCAGTGCTGGCCAACTTCTTCCTGCAGTACTTTAAATGCGAGGTCCAGATCACCAGGTTCCCCTCCTGATACCTGGGCCCGTCTACAGCTGGGCAAGAGCTCTGCAGTACAAGAGGGATGTAGTTGTAGATCTGTGCCCATTTTAGGCAACTCGTTATATTTCATTATTAAGTATTCCATAAAATTCATAGGTTTTCTCCCTAGGTTTTCTTGTGACAGTTACATTAACTTTCTTCTAGTTTTCCTCATGTGTTTCTAGAAGCAAGCCATGCCTAGGGGCACCTACGGTCACGGCAGAGGAATATGAAAGTGATGTCAGAAAAACTCATGCCCTCCACAGCTCTCTTCCAGTAACGTCAGACCCCTAGAGATGGGTAAACGTACACCGTGCAATGGGCTGGTCTGATGTCCCTGAAAATACAAGTATTTCCAGAAAAACCTAAATACAGTTTTGTTCATAATTTCATCACTTTTGTCCTCTGACATTGTAGTACACACACACCATGGAAAAAAGGAAAATTTAAAGCCTTACCCGTGCTACTGTTTGTCATGAGAAGCTAATCCGCACACAAACTTTCTTACCTTTGTTTCTGGCTATGGTAATTAACTTGTTCCTAGTCGCATCATTTGGAGTGTCAAACGAACAGAAGGTGCCTCTTCCTCTCACTCTGCTGATCAGATGGGGATAACGAGCCTGCAAAGAGAGGTGAGGGGCGGGCACTGCCGCTGCTGCGACAGCGGGCACCGGCAGCGAGCTCTGCTCTTCCAGGCCTCCTGCCACCCGGCGCCCTGCTGCCACCTCCGCTCCCGCACAGCCTGCATTCCCCACGGAGCCTTGGTTGGGAGCAGCGCCAGAGCGCGGGGCCCGGCAGCAGGCAGCGCCTCTCCTCGCATGGCACACACACGGCCCAGCAGGAACAGAATGAATCCGCACCCCTGAGCTGGGTCCAGTAAAATCTTAACTTGGAGCCTCCTGAAGTGAGCATAAAGCACCCTGCCTCTAAAATGCACGCCAGCAAAACCAGCATACATAATCTGGAATGGGGCTAGAGACCAGCTCGCTCTTACGCTGCACTAAGACGCTTGCTAGTGTCATCTGCTTCACTTACTATCAATTACGGCCTTTTTTGGATAGTACCAAAAAGTACTTTGGCCCTCCAAAGTATGAAGATTGTAGTTTTTTGTGTTCTCCTGCCTGCTGCCCCCTGAAGCTGTGGGGGGAGCAGAGACTGCATCTGGGCTTAACCTGCGCCACCGATGCACAAAGCACCTTTCAGAGGTGAGTATCTGCAAGCCTGCCTTAAATGCCCGGCTGATTTTCCTTCTCATGTGGGGCTCCACAGCTGAGGCTGTGAAGGAATTTCCCTTACTCAAGGGAGGGAAAGCTGCAATTTTCTTGTTTCAACAGCTCAATGGAATTGTAACAAAATATAAAGACACTTTCCTTTAAAAAGAACTTTTGGACAATGAAATGCCAGCTGCTTGTGATAACAGACTTCTAGCAAAATAATTTAAGTAGCTCACTTCATACCTTCAGCTATTTTTGGGGTCACCCTTTATTTTGGATTAAGCTATATAAAATTAGCATCCTTAAGTCAGTAAAAAAAAAAGTTTACTTCAATTTAAAATGGGACACAGTTATTGAGGCTTGCATTGAAGTACCTAAACCAGCAAGTTACTATTATGGTCTAGTTCCCAGCTGGAATTCCTCAGTTCAAGTGTTTAAACTGGATTAGGTCAGATCCTACCTGATCAGCAACTCTCCCCATATCTACAGTCCTTGCAGATATTTACCTGTAAATCCAGCAGCCCAGTCAGTAGTGCTTTGCCGGCGTGGGTTGCATTGTTTAGAAGGTCTTCTCTTTTAATAACCTTAATGACTTCGGCAAGCATGAGGTTCTTGGATGGATCTCCAAGCCAGGTGTTAAAAATCCGATAGGGCTTGGGAAAGGGTGGAGAGAGAGTTGTGGAACATGTTAACAGCAAATCACCATACTAAAGAAAAGCAAGCCATCAATCTGGTAACGCAAACATCTGGTGTATGAAAAAGCAGGCACTAATCTCACCAACCCCCTTTTTGTTGTTGTAAGAGTGAAATACAGCTGCCCCGCTGAGCGGAAACAAAGGGCAACCACTTTGTGCTACAAATTCAGTGCATCCTGTCTTGCTGCTCTGACATCTCACTGAAACGTGACACAGAAATCAGCATCATTTATACAGGTTTAACATTCAAGCTTTATGTTCTCCCCCTTAATTTTTTTTTTTTTACATTTATTACATCTAAAATGTCATTAATGTGAAGAAGAAATCTTGCTGACAGAATCCCTAATGCTGACGTACAAGCTCTGAAGATACCACATTGCCCCATGGAAGAAGGTGTCGGTTTGAGGTTGGATTTTGTGCTGAAGCTTAGTTCATTAGGCTAAACCTGGTTCTCCGCTCCCTCCCACCACCTGGACGACCTTTGTGACTGACAGCAACTGGAATGAAAGTGAGGAAGTGATGACAACTTGTGTTTAAGCACAAAGCTATGAAACAGCTGAACCTGCTGTCCATCTAGCTGAACCTGCATTGCTGAAGGAAAGCCCGTCTCTTCCACGGACGCTACAGTCACTCATCAATGGGCCCCCAACGAGCACAGAGTCTCTTTCATTGGAAATCTTACAGCATTTGGCCTGAACTCCTCTTTGTGGAAAAATCCTCCTGTCATCATCTTCTTACTGAACGTGACCACGTCAGCTGGGTCATCCAGGCCCCAGTGTTCATGCGCCCAGAATTTTCCTGTGCAGCCACCTCCCGTCTGCACCTCATCCACCAGGAACGCACAGCCGTGCTGCCGAGACAGACGGAGAGAGCGGGGAACGTGAGTCCGCATTTCCAAAACAAAGCCACCTCCCTTGCTGAACGGATAAAGACAAGCCGATTGCACGTGACATCCCTCCTTCCTCTCCCTTCGCCACTCCAAATGTCCCCTCCTCAACCCCACACCAAAGCCACTCACTGTGCACTGGATTTCACAATTACAAATTCAGCTGTTTTTTCAGAAAAGCACGAGAAACATATTTTCTACCTAAATTCAAAACCAAAGTATGTATTTTCATGTAATACATGCATTTTCTTATTTAGTCTTGAACATTTCTAGAGGATACCTGAAAACATCTGGGAGGAGCCTGGGTGGCATTTTCAAAGCCTCTGAGGGAAGCAGAATGTCATTTTTAGGAGTTTTGTTTGTTTTAAATAAGAAGTCTCTGCCTCCGACCTGAGTCAGGCACGTGTGGCACAAAGGCAATTCCAGCAGCGTGACCTGTTCTGTCCAGGGGCCTAAACTGATCCTGGAAGAGCTGCTTTTCAGATGAGTCTGCTGAAAGAGCTACTCATTTCAGATGGTAACATGGTTTTTTTTTTTATGCAAAGGCCTATTTTGTTGAAACTTTGGGACAGCGAGATCAAGCTGTATCACGATAAACCAATTTGGTAAGTACTTTTGGCAGCATCTCGCTTTAGAGAAGGCACACCTTTTCACTTCACCTTATTTACTCTATCACCCTTGCACGAGCAACCGTTAACAATGGGAAAAGCCACAATTTCTCATGGCAGAACAGAATTTTCCAAACGCTTTTCTCTGTAAGCACACAAATGTTTTGAGGGTCAAAAAAACCATGCGGTAGGTCTTACTGAGAGTCATCACTTCCAAATATGTAACTTCACATGCCGAGTATCAAAACAGATGTCCTTTGCGTTGTTTTATTGGAACATCAGCACTTACAGTTGGACTCAATTTGTGTTTCAGCTTTTTTTGCAATTAAAAACCAGTACGTCAACAAAAAATTATCCTTTTCCAAACCTGCCTCTTCTGCAACTGATTGAACCCCCTCAACAAAGTGGCATTATCATTTAAAGAACACTACTGCGAAATCCCTAGTTAATGAACCCGAGTAATTTCTCTCTCACTTAGACTTTAGACAAAAGTTTACTGGACTGAGGAAACCACTGGGTGTGCATCAAATGGAAGAGAAAATACTGTGCTGACAAGGGGTTGTTTGTATCTGAGCACGTGTACGTAACTACCCCAACTGCTACTACGGAGGCCCGTGAAGCTCTCCAAGTGCCTGGGGCAGGGGAGGCCTCTGGAGACACCAAGAAGGATTTGCATGTTTAGCTGCCCCCGAGTGAGCAGTGAAATATTTGATTACCTTTCTGGCAATATCTCGTAGCTTTCTGAAGAAGTCATCTGAAGCATGATTGTCCCCACCCTCTGACTGTATGGGTTCTACAATGATGCCAGCCACAATCTTCTTCTTTTTCCTGTACTTTACAATCAGATCTTCCACCTGGAAACCAAACATTTACGGTACATTCTCCTTTCAGGACATTCGCACATTTCCTACCAGAAAGATCAAATCTCAGCAAGAGAACTTCAACTTTTCATAGACATTCCTGGCTATAAAGGTGTCGGGAAGCATAAGGAATGAACGAGTAGTTCCTCCAGGATTTAACACCGCCCTCTTGTTCGTGAAAAATGCTTAAGTTTAAATCATATCCTAAACACACTGCAACTAGTTGCAGATTTATCTACAATGGTGTGAAAGCTGTAGCAAATTACAGTTGAAAATATGCTGTCGTTCCACCTAAGCAATACAAAAGAAAACAGATTTTGTGTCAAAAAACAAACCTCAGCCAATGTATTAAAGAAGGCAACCTGGTAAATTTGCTTTTTCTAGTCAGCCACTTCAGATACTTTAAAATTAATCAGGTTAAATAGTGCAGAAATCCTGTTGCTGATAAGGGGCTTACAGAGAAGTTTTAATTAACCTTGTAGTGCTAGTTGCTGCGATTAGTAGTGTCATTTGTACTTGAAATACCACTTACAGCTTTCAGCGCCCACGACCCGTGTAGGTTGTACAAAGCAATGGTTTCCAAGGGGTGCCAGTAAGCTAATTCACAGACTGTCAAAGAACGTGTTTGGCTTTTTGTTTTGTTTTTTTTTTTAAAAATAATGGCTTCAAGTCTGTGGATTGATTTTTTGCAACACAATTCGCCTGCCCCCACCCCAACTACTGGGGAGCAAACTCAGGGAAGCCATTTTCTATGCTCTCTGTTTTCTCTGAAGTTCGAATAAGGCAGGTTCGAGTAAGAAGTCTCTTCGCTGCAGCTCTACAGCCATCTGAGTTCTGCTGTGCTCCCTTCCGCACACCACAGCCCCCTCCTCTGCCGCCCATGCTCCAGACTGTGCAGTATCCTGGTTCCAGGCACAGGGCACACTGTGCCTTGCTCCCCACCACCGCCTCTCGAGTGACAGATCCTGGAGCCCAGGGATCCCAACACGGAATCCCGTGGTTCTGGTACCTGGAGAGGGTTCGCCTCCCTCAGACTGTTCTGCCCACTTTTCTTTTCTCCTGGGCTGGGGAAGGCACAGAGTCCCCGCCACCGCAGGTAGGATGAGAGCTTTACGCCAGCAGGCTACCGCAGAAAGGCTGAAAAACCTGAAATATTGTTACAGGTTCTCTTTGCAGAGGATTAGACACGCTGTGCTCCTCTGAGTCCACGTCCCTTCGTAAGATCCAGCAGACAAGTTCACTGTGATACAACAAACTTCTGCATGTGAAGTTTCCCTTAGGTACGATTCAGGTAGGGCTCTAACTCGCAGTGAGCTGGCCGTTCTTCTGAAAGGCAGGGACAAACTTCTGACCGTAAACAGCAGTGAATGCTGTTTTAATCACACGCTGTTCCAATCCCTGAAAACGTTCTTTTAGTGAAAAGCAGCTAATCCTGCTAACACTATTCATTATTTCAAAACAAAAACAACAGAAAGCTGCCAGTGAATTTTTTACCTCCTCTAAACAGCGGGCTTCTTCCTGTTGATTCTCTTTCACAAAGTCTTCCAGAGGATACTTTAGCCTTGGAAATGGAGCAATCGGCCAGTCCAGCGATGGAATGTCCAGTTTGTGAATTGCTTTAGAGTGAGTTGTAGCTAAGCAACCTAAACCCAGAAAAGCAAAAATTAACATAATACCTGACTAGGAACAATACAGGAAAAAAAGCTACCAAGAGATGAAAAATTGCCTGACACAGGACTGCAGAATTCTCTTAATTGTTCTACATTTTTACTTTATTTCCTGAAATACTGGGTAACTGGATTTAGTCAAGCTCAAGTGGATCACTCTTGCTTTTAAGCACCCGTTTCCACATGCGCTGTTCCAGAACAGGAAAGCCTCTGTCAATCTGAACAGGTTGCTCAGACGAGATGGGTTTCACCTGTCCAACGACAACTGGTCACAAAGTTCAGAATTACAGCACTCTTGGGTAACGTGTTTAGAACAGGGATTGAGCCAATATAAAATGGTAAAATGAGTGACGTCTCGTTTGTATATGTGGTAATTTTACCCCAGGAGTTAGACTTTTACTCATATAGACAGGAAACCTTGGATTCAGAATGAAAACAAGGGACCCTCTGAAAATAAATTTTCAAAAAATATAAAATTAAGTTCCAGAGTCTCTCAAATACTCTGTTTCAGTACTGGTGGGGCTTTCAAAGCAAACCTTCAATAAACCTACAGCTTCTCCACTGTTACCATTTGTCTAAGGAAAAGAAAACCACTTTTCAGAACCGACATTGAGCTGAGAGGTCACTGCAGCGGCTGCGAGGAGGCGAGGGAAGGGGAGGTGCTGCGGCGGGGCTCTGCTTACCCAGGGTCCTTCCGTGGAAGCCGCCCATGAAGGAGAGCATGGCGTAGTCGGGGCAGCCAGGGGGCTGCAAGCAGAGCAGAGAGGCGGCTGTCAGCCGGCGGTGATGCTGGCAGGCAGCTCTGACGCCCGAGCTGGACCCAGCCCGGGCACCCACCCACGGCCGGAGCACAGCGGGGCAGCTGCAGCCAAGCTGCTGCCTCTCACAGCATGCCCATCGGTCTCCTCTTCAACCCCCACAAATCGTTGTATTTACCCATTTAAACAAATGCATTTGTTGTCCCCTAAAAACTGCCTGACCTCCTAAAGTTCATCATTAATACTAATGAATACTTGGCAATTTACACTGTACCACAGTATCACTTCACACATGAGCTCACACAAAGGCTGAACGCTCAGTGCAACCAGCCCCTTTTTGTACAAGCTACGGGCGCACGTGTCCAGGGTGGCCGTGCCCAGCTGGGGCATGGGGGGCTCTGTCAGGAGAAGCCGGGGCTGCCCCGTGCGGTCCTGGTGCCTCACTGTGCCAAGAATGAGAAGGAACCATTACAAAAGACATTCAAACTGTACACTACCTGGAATTTAATAAAAGGATTGAGCTAAGCCCCCGCCCCCTCTAAAAATACAAATTCTCTTTCTTTATGCCTCTCTGTTATCCTGCAAGCGAGAGGACTCTCACCACTTACAGATTCCGTTTCCACCTTTAGTCTCATACCCCATACTCAGCAACAGGGTCAAGGCTCCCATGTCTGTAACTGGATTCTGGAGGACCCCCCCAAAAGCGGGATAGAGTTGCCCTCTCAAATCCGTCCCCTCCCCCAACTGTAAAGAGACCTCAGACAATTAGCTCAAAGAGGAATGCTAATGGCTAGCTAGCTAAACCTGGACAAAAAGTGATCATTTGTTTTACAAGTCTTCGGTCATCTTATAAAATCCGTGTTCCTTCAGGTCATGATGTGCCATCCTGTTACTTATATTGGCATGGCCATCTGGCTGCCCATGCTGTACGCAACATCACGGAACTTAAAAAATAATGCTGAAGACAAACAAAGCAAAAAAAAACCCTAAAAGAACCCTCCTCATTTTTAAAGCCAAATGAGTTCCCTAATCCCAAGTGAATGAATTGAATGCTGAATCACTACAGAAGTGCCAAAGATCAGGCTGGGACCAGCAGGTTATTCATTTCGAACATGTTTATCTCAAAGAAAAGATTAAATCCTCTGTTTTCTGCTATTGTTGCATGTTAAGACTTGTGACTGGCAAGGGCAGAACCACCTCAGTTAAGGGGAATAGGATTTCAGAGGTTTATCAGCTGCATCTCAATTTCCTCATCCTGCCTGTCGTTAACATTCAGTCAGGCAAGTTTTAACCAACCCCTTCATCAGTTTTAAGCCCCAAAATCAAAACTTCTGAAAAAGAGTTAAAGGTGTGTTGTTATTTGTAAACTTTTGCATGTATTAATGATCTCTATGGACCCATCACATGAGCCCATCTCTAGCAAATGATATGTCATGAAAAAAGGGAGATCTTCCCAAGATTCTCAACTGGGAAGGATGCAGAAGAACATAAGCAGCAGGTCCTGATATTTGTTGGGAGCAGTTTGTATTTCACCATTTCCTAAATTTACAAAACTGAGATTCCACTTCAGAAATAATAAAGCCAATTTTTCCTCCCAGTCTTCCCTTATAAACCCAAGGCAATGGTACACCTGTACGTGTGGTAAAGGACAAATGTTACCTGGTTAATCATGCAAGATTCCAGTTCCTCTTTTGTGACATTATTATGGCCCCTCTCCTTGTTCTGCAAAAAAAAGCCAACAGATAGTTTTCTTTTAGTTGTAACCGCTGCATTTATGGCTGAACCACAAACCAGTAATGCTGGTATCCAGACGAGAGCCAATGAAGACACTGACTGTGGCTCTTACTTACTGACTGCAATCTGTATTTTCTTTATTTTCTTCTCTTCATAATTTCTAAAGCTGTGTCAATATAAAGTGAAAGCTTAGACGAAGACTTTTTAATAAAGATTTTATACCAAGCTGAATATTAATAACATCATGAACAAGACAATGTCACAGAATCATAGGGTTGGAAGGGACCTCTGGAGATCATCTAGTCCAACCCCCCTGCCGGAGCAGGGTCACCTTAGAGCAGGTTGCACAGGAACGCGTCCAAGCCTTACTTTGTTTTACAGTAACAGTTCTGATGATGAATACTCATTTCTACATCCAAATGTACAAAAAAAAAAAATCTTGATATTTTACTCACTCTGTACCACATAAATATTGCTTTAAAGGCATTTTCATTAGAGCAGGATCCACAAGACATGGTCATCACCTGTTGCAGGCCCTTAGGAGCCACCTATCAACGAAGAGAGAAAATTATTCCAAAAATATTAATCACAAATACAGTGCAAAGTGATGATAATACTGATCAGTCCTTAACGCTTCAGTATAATGGGAGGCCAACCAATGGGTGGCTTAGGATGAGAAAAGCCAATTTCAACTGCAGCTGAGAGGGCTCGGCTCAGTTTCAGTCCCAAGGATCTTCAGATTTAAATCATGACAAACAGAAGCCACTTACTCCACTCTCTCTTATGAAAGCACAGCGAACAGAAGTTCGTGAAAATGCGTTTTCTCATCAGTTCTTGAATCCAGATTGAAAGAGGCAGTATCTGTGCGGAGCAGACACGTTACCCTCTCACATTCAGCTGTCAAGCCAGGGAGAAAGGTTGGATCTCATCGCTTGCAGTGGGAAGGCAGGTGGACAAACAGCCAATCTGCAATGGTCCCTATTAAAATTCCTACCATCCCTTGGTATGCCCCTGTCCCTGTTACTGAACATGGTAACTCATCACTGCTATCTCAAACTTACTGATAGCAAAGATTCCTTCAGTTTTTCTGCAAAGTTCTCTGGAGGTAAAATCCCTAGGGCAGGTCTGTTGATAAAAGTGCTCTACGAAGACAAAGGCAGAGAAATTGTTAGGTTTTACTATCACATGAAAAATATCCCATTGATATCAAGGCAGTTACATTTTATTCTAATTACAAATACCAGACAGAAATTTGCACTTGTGGCATAAGGAGTTTTAAAACCAGGGAATAATAGTCAAGTCTTAGAATATGCTTTTCTGTCTAATCCTTAATACTTTATTCTTGCAGGACACCTTAGAAAAGGCGCATGCTAACTAATACTGACATTTCCTCTTCAATATTGCCATTTTAATTGCTCAATCTCAAATTTCCTTATACACAGGAAATACACTTTAAAATCTTGATTACTTGCCTTCAGTTTGAGCAGCTAAATCTAAATTCAATTAAGATAGCAGCACTTTCTTCCTCACTGAGCTTCAAGAAAGACCATTTCGGAACGCTGTGGTTATAAACATCTCCAGATACTACTACAATGGGAACTGGGGGAAGATGACGACACAGGTACACCTAAAGGACAGGGGCTACATCCGAGAAAGATAAACACACACGCAAGGAGCAGCAACACAACAGTACAATAAAGAGGATTCCTGACAAAACCTTGGGCACACAGGCATGCTGTCTCCCTGCTGGACTCCTCCGGCATGTACAGCAATGGGCAGCACGGCCACATCGGCGAGAAGCAACCCTGCATGTTATTACCTCACTACTCAGCAACATATGAGAAGCAACAGGCATAAATCAAAACAGGAGAGGTACTGATCTGGGTGTAAGGAGAAGCTTTTTCACCAAGGGAACACTGAAGCAGTAGAACAGGTTGCCCAAAGAGGCTGTGCAGTTTCCCTCCTTGGAGGTTTTCAAGACCCCAGATAAAGCCCTGCGCAACCTGGTCCGATCTCACAGCCGACCCTCTCTGAGCAGGAGGTTGGGCAAGAGATCCCTTCCAACTTGAAGTGTCCCCTTGGTCCTGTGAACTGGCCACACCAGGATTCACGCCTTTGAGAAAGGTGATGCCGGTGTCAGTGAGGAGCAGCTGATGGGAAAGCCGCGCCTGCTGCCCACACAGGCGCTTCGAGAGAGCAGCTCTGGAAAACCGCCTCTGCCTCCCCCGTCCACTAATGGAGACGAATTTGTCAAGTTTATGCAATTAATTTAAATTAAGTATCATGGATTAAAATTGATTCATCATTGCTCTTAGTCTTTCTAGGTAATCTTATTTGATTCACCATGTGCTACTTCTTATTTTAAATTAAATTTGCACAGAAAAGGACAAGCTCCATAAATTTGTCAACTGCAAAGCAGCGTTATTTGCCCCCCCCCTTTTTTTGTTTGTTGTTTTTGTAGTAAGTCATCATTGAAATTAAAGGCTGAGCTTTGATGACTTAAGTCTTTATGGGTCTCCAGAGGGGACAGCCTGCCTTCCCCAAAACACTGGTATTTTCAGTGCAACCCAAGCTTGCACGTTTAACAGCAACCTTCAACCTTTTTCCTCAATACAGGTTCTAATCTATTCAGATGTGTGGACCACAGAAAGAGGTGTGAGTTGTCACACTGCACCTGTAAGAACATGCCATCAGAATTCTTAGGGAAAACCAATTATCACACAAGATATAACAGAATATGAGTTAGGACTTTGTAACTTGTACAAGTGTGTTACTTTCAAACCAATGTTTGTTTCAACAGACTCAAGTGTAAAAAAAAAAAAACGAAGCAAGGATGTTACTAACAGATTAACACAAAGGGTTTTTTAGTACATATGAGAAATCTTACTTGACTTTTTATCTCAGTTTAGAAGTAAATTTTCATATGAAGTTAGAGGTACAAGGCCATAAATTTGTTGGGAATTTGATTATGGGCTGTCACAGTCAATTGACATCATACGCCATTAAGCAGAAAAGTGTATTTTTCTTTTGTTGTTAATGAGATGCTCAGTGCTGAGAAAAACAGAACATTGGCATCAAGCTGCTATGGTCTCGAGTGACAGAGGTATATTCTGTTCTTTACAGCTGGCTATAAAGAGGGTACATGGAGCATTACAAACAAACCAAACCAAAAATCCCTACAAGAAAACACCAATCCCATTGTTAGCATTAAACAAGGGCCCTACCTCAGTGTGTATTACTCAAAAGAAGGACTTTTACAATAAAGCTGGCGCTTGATCTGCAGTCAGCCTCCAGCACACTCTCCTGTCTGCAGCGAGGTCTGCCCAAGTCCTGGCTCTTCCCAGCGCTCGGGTCTGGCCGCCGGGGAGCTGCCAGCAATCCCCCAGGCGCAGGCAGGTGCAGAGGCACAGGCTTGTTGTCACCCTCTCCACTGAACTAGCCCGGGTTCCAGAGACCGGAGCAGGGCACCAAGAACACCTCCGATGCTCCTGCGTGGGACAGACGGGTCCCGGTGGCACCGCTCATTTTGGAGGCAGTTCCTTTTGCTGCAGGCTTCCAGCTGGCAGCCTCTTAACTTCCCTTTTCCAGTGGACAAATTGGCAACTGCCACCAGACATCAGGGGGTTTTTGGTGGATTTTTCTGTGTATTGGGTTTGTTTTTTAAAAAATATGACTTGGCCTACTGCTGCATTATAATGAAGGTAATGAAGAAATAATTTTTACAAGTAAACGTTAAGTATTTAGAAATATTAGTGCTTCCATGACATCTAGATCTGCCTTGGGTAACTCCAGCATTTCTAGCTTGGTGTTTTTGAAAAAATTTGATGTGTTTTAGTTCTGGGAAGGCAGAATTTCTCATCCTGAAGAAACGAGAACTCCAAAATCAGCTCAGCGCGCTCAAATGCCTGCACTTCTTTGACATGCTGGCTCCAGATTTACACTCTGCTGGAGTGAGCCAGGACGCTCTTTAGGAAGGGAAATGCAGGTATGAGAAGGAACCGGCCCACAGGAGCTATGCCCTGCAGGCAGCGTGGACGCCCGCTGCTGGTTTGCAGAACCAGGGGCTCAGTCACTACAGTCACTACAACCAACAAGGATCTACTGATGGGCCGTCAAAAGCCAGTGAGCTCAGTTTATCCACGTACTATATACACGTAAGCTACTGTGCCAAAGTTAGAATTTAAAAAAATACACAAAAATCATTATGGAAACCAAAACTTCTGTCCAAGCAGTGAAAAAAGCTTGAAATAGAATGCAACATCATTTCAACAATTCCCATAATTTAATCAATTTTTTCCCCAATCACTATCAGTATACTGCTAGGGAAAACAGGAAAATACTTTAGTTTCAAACCACCTGTTTTGAAATAATGCTGTTGCTCTAGTCTACTAATTTTAATTTTTCAAGGACATGTCAGTGGTTTCGTCAGCTTGGTACTTAGGGGATGGGAACAGCCTCCCCACCCTACCCTCCCAAAAAACACCCCAACCCCCAAACCACCCACAGCATTCCAGACTTATGGCACCATTTTCATATTCAAAATACTACATTCTCTCTCAAGGACTTGTGCTTGCTTTCAGGCTCAAAAATCTTCACTCAAGAACATTGCTAAAATGATTAATTGGAAACACTATGCTTGAACTATGATTTAAATCTGGCTGCAAACATATCAAGTCCTTGCATCACCCAAATGTTTACTTCTTGTAAAGCTTCACAAAGGTTTCGGTGTCTTCTTAAACACTACCAAGCTCTTTTCATCTAGCGAGAAATAAAGAAAGCAGATCCTACCATACTTTAAATTGAGTCATTAAGCATTCATTATCAGTTTAAGAAAAAATAAGTAAGACTGCCACAAGGAGGGAGAAGACTCTTTCAAGTGCTTAATGTTTTAATTCACTTACCAGGTTCTGTGGCTGCTGTAGAAGCTTTACCAGAGAGGGATGGCTGTAACCTAATTAAAAAGAACAAAGAAAGAAGACAGTTCTTTCTATCTGATTTCAATAAACTAGCGTAAAGAGTAACTTAGAGAATAACTTTATTCTGATGCTTAACAAACTTGTGTTTGTTTTAACTATTTATAATAAAACTTCTTTCAAAGTAGGACAAGCCTCTCCTTTTACAAAATATTATTATCCGGAACTTTGGAACAAATTTGGTGTCAGGCAAGAGCAAAATATATATTTTAGTACTGAAAGGTAAAAACTGAACACAAAAAAAAGAACTGAATATGAATGGATCTTTTGTCTGATGAAAACACCACAGTTTCTGCGAAGTATCATGCCCTGACATTATTAAGCGTTTGCTCCCTCGCCTTTCTAAGTTTCCCACGTATATTTGGTTTGTCTACAATACAACGTGTGAACCTTTGCTCTTCCTCAGTTAGGAGCAGAAACCACTGTCTGCCAAAGCAGCCCACGAGCCGTTGTTTCTGCCAGTCACCATTTTTCTGTGGTACAGACGCGTCTCGGGTTCCCCCTGCCTGAAGCAGGCTGCTCACCGTCCTCGCTCGCCCTCACCCTGCCCTGCTCGACTTGGGGGGCTCTCACCGAGCACTGACCACCCACCACGCGTTTCAGAAATGGCTCCCGACATGGGAACCACGGAGGGAAGCTCCCCATGCAGCTGTGTCCACTTACAGCAGCTGGTGCCACGCTTCCAGGCTCACAGCAATTTTTACCCTCCCTGAATATCAGGCTGATTATTCCTAGCACAGTAACAGAGATTTTTTTCCTCCCACTGTGCTTGTAACTGATGGGATTTTTCCTCATTGTAAAATCAACTTAGAAGCGTATATTCCCCCCTTTATGCTTTTCTTCCATGCAGTTCCCCAGTCTTTGGCAGATGACCATAAGAAACAGACAAGCAAAAGCCTGCGTATTTACCAATTTCCCAAAGAAAGCTCATTTAGCAATTGTAATTTCAGTGCATTATAATCTAGTAACAAAATATCAGCAAGGGCTTTTTGTCCCTCAGCAGATATATCCTGATGGAACAGGGTAACCTTATGGCACTGCAGTGCTGCTCTCGGAGATGGTTTTCATGCCGATGCGTGCAATGAGCACATGCTATGTCAGACCCAGCAGGGACAAGCCCTGGGACTCCAGCAGAGTTTTGCCAATGGCTCAACAGAGCTCCTTGACATCTGTCGCAGTGGGATGGCGTTCATCACCGGTATCCTCTACAGAGCTATCTAAATACTCTCTCTCTGCAAGACACTGCCACACTTGTTTTGAGACGTACATGTACTGGCTTCCACGTTATCTAGGCTTTCACATATACACACACTCATTTATTCACACGCCTGAAGATGCACATCCCACCCCTGCATACTGCAGCTGCTCATGTGTGATCGATCGCTAGCAATCCTACCAGGAGGAAGAGGCTGTCTACATAGACAGCCATACACTTGAAATGCAGGGACTAAGAAGCAGCCAAATCTCTAACCCCCCACTACCCATTAGTTATTCCATGACATCTGTCTGGAAATCTTTCCTTCTCAGTCATAGACCTAGATACCTCAGCCGTGCATCATCATAAAAAAAACCCCGTTTGATAATTGCTGTCTTGTATTAAAGATAGAGACTCTGCACTTTTCATTTTCTCTTGTGACCAGCTTTTTTTTGCTTCCCGTTTTCCTTACTTTGACAAATTTTTAGTTGGACAAAGATGCAACAATTTATCCTTTTTACACAGAAACATCAAGGTACTGAGGATGTTTTAGGTTTAACACAACAGGTGCTTAATTTATACTCATTGACATTCTATGGTATAAATTGCTTGCTTCCAGGTAAACCAACATATCCAATGTAAAAAAAAAATTAAAACAAACTTCACCAAAGGAGCACAGAAAATTTAATTTTAAGCCTGATTTCTAATGTATGAAATGCCAAAGCCAGATATTAACATCATATTTTATATTCCCTTGTAGAAACAGTTGGAAACCTCATCTTCCCCACTGCTCAAGAAGTCAGACTGCTCTAATTTTATTAGAAAAGCTTATCATGCTGCTGAACTCCTCATTCTAGTTGAATGACAATACCCCTGATTATCCTGTCTGAGCAATGGAGCATTAGGCTACTGCGTTAATAAATCAATTATAAATTCTGTTTTGAATGTTTTTAGTTCAAAACACGGAAATATCCATATTGTTTTAACTGCATGTCATGCTGCAAAGAACCTGTTAAAATTATTATGAAGATAATACAAGCGGTTATTTGGGACACAGACAACTAAATCTGCATTGCATCTGCTGTCATGGGAAGAATTGTTGTTAGGCTAGAGGGAATGACACAGCTGAAAGTGGTGTCACCGAGAGCTATAGCTACTGCTGAGAGCACCTTTGAGACATCTACTGTTTTAGGAATCTCCAAACTAAACCTTACAGAAGTTTGTTATAATTAGCTACCGTTGCTTAGAAATCTTAACCATTAACTCTGGTATTGCTTGTAAAAACGTGTAATTCTGTTGCTGGTGTTACGATGCATGAAGAACACAGAGATCTCTGCATCTTCTCTCATGTAACACAAATGCAAGGTTTCTGTTATCCATAACCTACCCTTCTCCCACCCACCCAAGATGTCTCTCCCATTCTCTTCACTTCAGGCCGGGTGGCCCGGTCTTCATCCTAACACTCCCTGTTCCTTCCGCTGCTGCATCTTCAAACAGGCCCCAGGAAAAGAAGAGAGAATCCTTAAAGCCTGACTGTTTCTGAATGAGTAGGTCTGCATGTAGAAAGATGTTGAACTGGTACGTGGGTTCATTGACATAAAACTAACCCTAGGAAGAACTAAATGGTTAAATAATTTACATAACTACGGCAAACAAAGTCAAAAAGCTCTAGGCCAAGATGGCAAAACAGACAGTAACTTGTTTCATTGCCATCACCAGCGCAAGGGTTTGTAGCTTTACGAATCCACTCTCAAATACATTCCTATAAGAAGTGACAGAGCTGGCTCTTAAGAGAAGGGCACCTCCTTCATCACTCTTGCAGTGTGTCTAGATCAACGCGACAGGAGACGTGTCCTCCAGGCTCATGAATGTGCCTGTCTGCAAAAGCAAAAAAACCCTGGAGGCTGCTAAAATAATGAGACAGAGAAAGCCTGAGGAGTCCATTTGAACTGAGCAGCAGGCTGCTGCCAATAATAGCAAACTACACCTCTCTGCATCTCCCCAAACAAAACCAGACCTTCTCAGCACTGAAAAACAGATTGTTCCATTTGCTATTCCAGGATGTTTGCTAATAAACGCATCAATAGAATCCCCTCTTGCATTTGGCTCACTGGGCTTTCTAACTCCTATTAGGCAGATTAGGTACAGGTTTAAAGGAGTATGTTGTGCTACAAATTCCCAAAAACCATGTGGTAAAAAGCTGTTTTAATTTTTTTTTTTCAGCAAGAAGCAGCCCAGAACACCTTTACCTAGAGGTTTTTTATACTTTAATTCTTATCTCTCTGCACAGGCACTTATTACCTCTCAACCACTGCTGATAAATATATTCCAGTGTAGCAGATCATTATTAAATCTTGGGGAGTTCTGACAGACTCATAAAAGGTTTTATTGGATTTACTTGCAGAGAGATAAGCACACAAGACTAACAAGCACCTTGTGATCTTGTTTTGGTGTCCCAGTCTAGAACCTAACTGTCACCAAAAGGGACATTATTAGCAACCTTTGCAGCTTCAGATAGGCAGTCTTGCCATTCAGTACAACTTAAAAAAATAAATTAATGCTGTGTGTTCATTTAGATTTAGGTCAGCCTGTAAGCATTAAATTTCCATTTCCTTCTTGTTGTTACAGATGATAGAGCCATTATTTGAGAAGCTGTATGAAACACTGTACTACAGTTCCTTCATGACTGAGGAATCATAGAATGGTTTGGGTTGGAAGGGACCTTAAAGATCATCTAGTTCCAACCCCCTGCCCTGGGCAGGGACACCTCTCACCAGCCCAGGTTGCTCCAAGCCCCGTCCAACCTGGCCTTGAACCCCTCCAGGGATGGGGCAGCCACAGCTTCTCTGGGCAACCTGGGCCAGGGGCTCACCGCCCTCACAGCAAAGAATTTCTTCCTCATATCTAATTGAGATCTACCTTCTGTCAATTTAAAACCGTTACCCCTCATCCTATCACTACACTCCCGGATCAAGAGTCTCTCCCCAGCTTTCCTTGAGGCCCCTTCAGGTACTGGCAGGGGCTCTAAGGTCTCCCCGGAGCCTTCTCTTCACCAGGCTGATACAACCCCAACTCTCTCAGCCTGTCCTCACAGCAGAGGGGCTCCAGCCCTCCCAGCATCTTCATGGCCTCCTCCAGACTTGCTCCAACAGGTCCATGTCCTTCTTATGCCAGGGACCCTCTTCCTTTTTGAAACATTGCACAAAAAAATCAACCAACTTTCTGAAGCACTCGACAAGTCCATTGTTCGGTCCCTTAGCCCGACCGACCTGCCACCTTTGCTTTCACTCAGCACCACAGTTCAGCGTTTGGTCTTGTTTCCAACTCCTTTTCAGCTCTTTTGAGATAGAAATGTTAACTAAAGCATATAATTTAATGTTAAAATGTTACATTTGTTAATGTTTAAAACAGTAACATACTGTTACAGAATCACAAAGTACACAAATCCAAGCAAAGACAACCCAACTTGTAGAACTTGCATATTAAAATTGAGATTAATACTAGAGCATCTTCCAGGTACCACTATGTATTTCGAGTGAGCTGTAAGTACTGAATTTTTAGTTTCTTCAGCTATTCAGAAACACCACTACATAATACACAGCAGTGAGGTGTACCCTGACCGCAACAAGGCATACGTTCTGTCAAGCTTTGTTTTTTTTTAATCAGCCAGCTTCTCTGGAAGGGACTAAGATAAGGAAATGACAGTTTGAGCACAAAAGCAAAAAGTTTTGGTACAAATGTCTCCTACCTATTGGGATGGATGAAATCTGAGAGTAGAGATCCAGCATGCGATTGCCATCTACATCTACAAGGTAGTTCCCTCGGCTCTCTTCATAATTGCAAAAAAAGTGTACAGCTTCTGCATTCTAAAAGGAAAAAACAAACAATTAACGCTTCAAAAAGTAGCAGTGTGTAGAAAGGTACAACTAATGATTATACAGCAATATCTGATTAAAAATATCTAACGATAAGATACAAAGACACATTACCCAGAGAGGTGGTCGATGCCCCATCCCTGGAAACATTCAAGGTCAGGATGGACGGGGCTCTGAGCAACCTGATTTAGCCTATGATGACCCTGCTCATTGCAGGGAGGTTGGACTAGATGGCCTTTAAAGGTCCCTTCCAACCCAAACAATTCTGTGACTCCATGATTATATTCATTGCATGGGAATTAACCGTAGAGCTACTTTTATAAAGAGGGATGTTAAAAGGGCAAGTATGCACTTTTTCTACAGAAACGAAGCACAGACTGAAGAATTGCTCATCTTGGGAAGGCAATATGCACTTAGGTTGACGTACTTTTAAGCTCAAATATACCTATGTTTTCACTGGCTCCTTCTTAACAATTCAAAAGGCACATATAGTGTTTAAAGAAAAATCAATGATCCTAGCAAAATGATTCTGCAGTATTCAAAATATAGTAAAAAAGATTTTATTCAAATGCACGTATATACCATACTTAATACACTGGGCACGCAAACCTGGAGTCAGTGTTTCAACTTTTTTTTGGTATGGAATTACACATACAAAACAGGATTTTAAATAACTTCCGAAATCATAGTACTAACATGCCCCAAACTCAGAAACTTGTCAAATTACCTGAATTCCATTCAGCTGCTTCATTAATTCCTGTAGGAAAACAAACAAAGAGTCTCAGGTATGTCATTACCAAATACTGAAGAAGAACGTATGTTTATTTTTTATGATCACATAAATCATATGCAAAACTTGCAGTCCTACGGGCTTACCAGGCAACTCTACTCGCCACATGAACTTTCATAGTGCATCTTGCCAATATGACAGTCAAAACTATTAACTGTGGCATTTTTAAAAACAAACAACAAAACCACACAGCACCACACATATAAATACTGACTCTGCCAGAGTAAAACAACGTCCAGCAAACTGAAACTCTTGCTTCATTTCAAAACCAAAGCGTTATTTCACATCATAAAAAGCCAGCTACATTTCTATTTCAGCAGAAGAACAAGTAACCAAATCTGATGAGATGTTTCAACAAACTCATGTTCTTTTGCTTTCAATTACTTCATAGGGGAAGCTGGCAGCTGAGATTCAGATCTCTCTCTCTCAGAGAGGGGCATTTCATTCATGAGCTTTTCATTCTCGGGATCTTGATAGAAGTGGGCATAGACTGTTGTGAAATGATATTTATTCATATTAGATTTAAGGTTTGGAAAGAAATTTGTTTTCTAGCAAGTTAAACATAGCTAAAGAAACAAAAAATACAAGCTACTATACTTGGGGAACTTACTCTAGATCGTGGTCCGGGAACTTCTGTCTTCATGAGAGGTCCATCATAATCAAAATCCACATCAATTTTAGCTGCAGCTTGACTGATATATCTGTGTCCTGTAAGAAATAATGAAAACCTGAGTACAGACCATATTTGCTGTGCTCTCCTCTCAGAATAAATATCCATACCTTACCTGACTGAGAACACTTGACAGATGAGACCAATTACATTGTACTGTCTGCAGTGAACTAAGTAACTCATCCTTGACAAGTGTTAAAATAAAACTAATACCAGTGAGGCAGCTTTAAAAAAAAAAAAAAAAAATCAAGTGAAATGACAAGGCAACCCTAGAGAAACAGAAGGGAATCCTATTGCAAAGGACAGGAGGACTAAGAGCACATCTGTTTCCATCTCTGCTGCCGAGTCTGTCCATTACGCCTTTCGCACGCCTTTGCCATAAATTCCCCACTCCTATGCAGAGGTGGTTTCGTTCACTATCAGTAATAACAGAAAAGCCTGATGGAATCCACAGGCAAAAAAAACACTGCGATGTTCTGCAATAGCCCGAAGAACACCGTTTGGGAAAGATTTGTCTTAGAAAGGTAAACGGATGTGTTTAAATTAAATTCAAATCTCACATGAATACAACATTTTGAAGTGCAGCTCTGCAATCTGGGTCAAAAATAGTGACAGTTTTTCCTCAGATCCTGCTGTTCTTTATCTATGTGTGTAATTAGGGGATTATAATAAACTTAACATCTTAACGAAAGCTAAAGGCAAACATCTGCTGTGCTTCATCAATAACAGGCTCCGCTTCCACTTCTGAAGTAACTGTTTCAAAATACAGGGTTTAGGCACGCTTCATATGACAGAGACGGTTCTGGTAAGCATATATTCCAAGTATGTATATATTCCATTACGAGGATTACAGGATAACATGGGAATTGTACCTTTTCAACAAAGGAAGTGCACACTCAAGAGCTCTACCAAGGTGACCAGCAGGAGACCATGAGCTTGCTCTTTACACTGTGGTTAAGCGTTGAACTGAAGTAATGTTCTTAACAATTACATTTTTGTCGTGAAGCGCCTGCAAGCCTCCATCCAGCACAATATCAACAACAAATTAATCTTAATACACTTAACTTAGGGGTATCATACTTGGACCAGATCAACACCCGGGAGACGAGGGCATAATTTATTCTAGCCTGTGATAGCATTTTTAAGTTGGTGCAATTTGGATAGCCCAGAATGAAGATCCTCAGCTCTCCTCCTCCCCAGCAGAAAGCCAAACTGTGGGTCAGGCTGCCTCGCTCCCCGCTGGCAGCCGGGTGATCCCAGCTCTCGCCAGGCTGGATTTGGAGCAGCACAGACTGAAGTTACCATTCACCAGCATCGGGGCAGCACTGATGCCAAAACAACGTAACACGCCCCAGTCCAGCAGAGGTGCAGAAGGGGAGAGGCCAAAATTTCCAACAGGGAATAAAGACGTTTGCCTCAGTTTGTGCCAGCCCAGGTTGCGATGTCTCAAGCAAGCCTAATTTTGAGAAACTTTATCTGAAAAATCCCAGCCCTTTGAAAGCATCGCTAACTGAGCACTTAAATTCACTGCTCATTTTGGGAAAACTTAGTCTGCTAAAATGATTATTCTCCTCAGCTTTAATTCCAAGTGTTATATCTGAGATGCGTCAGTGCCTCTCTGCTAAGCTATTAATAGGTTTCGTTACAGCAACGCCACTTCATTTTTGTGTCATTCTGTTTAGCACTCATGTAAATTGGGGACCGCATGACAACTGCTCCACTGGGAAAAAAAGCTACTGCATATAAAAGATCAAAAGCAACACAATTCATAGCCAATAAAGCTGCAGATTTATTAGACATGCTATTAAGTCTAAAAAGGAAAAAGAGCCCAAGCGAACCCCTTTGTGCACCCTGCTCCTTCCCCGATGGGAGATCGCAGCAAACCAGCGGCAAACATTTCTCCTTCTCCCATGTCCTCTTCTCTCCCTCCCCCCAGGCTCTGGGTGCTACTTGATATGATAAAAGGGAAAGCACCAACAGAGGCAGAGAATATATAGCGCATTTTGGTAGTCAGCAGTAACAGGAAATGTATGGAAATCCAGCAGTGTACTTGGAATCGTTTGACACAGCTGTGAATTTAAGACAGGAGAACTACAACCTGCATGCATGGTCCTCCTCCTCCCCAGTCTTGCCTGGTGCTCTGCACCAGAGACCCTGTGCCACCATGTCCCCTCCATCCATCCTCCAGCATCCTCCCATCCTGAGCAGCAGCTTACGCAGGTACACTGCCTTCCTTAGTCTTTTTAACTGAGTTCTCATAAAAATGCACTTGTTCGGACAGTGATTAAAGATCTCCTCTTCTGTTAACAACCAAGCCACTCCTGCAAACACGCAAGACCGCCAGGCTCTAAAACCGAGACCAACAGTCAAAGATTTCCTGGCCATCACCCATGAGGTGTGGATAACATTTTCCCTCTTCCACTCCCTTAAAGGACAATCAGCGAAATATTTTAACAGATGAGGATTCTAAGTTAAACATAAATTTAATTATTTCTCTAAGAAAGTCCTGTTGTGGATGTCACAAAGGGCACAGTCTCCCCTATGAAAACACATGTATTTACTGAGCTATACAGCACGGAATTCATTTGGAGAATATTTTCCTGTTGTCCTAACTTGTTTAACACCGCAAGTCAAGAGGAGGATGCTTCCATCAGCCAGGCTGTGTAACAAACACAGACCAGAACCGGTCAGCCTGCTTCAGAGATCATCATCATCTTTTTGCTACTGTTTACACCACAGCCTCTCTTGCACAGGTATGCTGAACTAGGTATTTGCTAAGGGCACAGATTGGCAATTAAAAATGAAGAGTACTTTGCTGTGCAGTGCTGCACTAATTCATGCCGGCACAGCTTGTGTCTATCAAAACACGGGTTTTCATGTACAGCAAAGACTGGTGAAGTGAAACTAAACCACACAGGTCTCCCCAGAAGAATTGTTGTTTTAAAGATCATTTTTATCAAACTAGTAATGTTGGTCAAATTGTGAGACGTTATTTTTTTTAAACAACAGCTTCAGGAGCAGCTTATCCAAGCCACAATAATTTTCAGTAAGTCAGCAAACCAGAGCCATCTAAAAAGTGAGCAACACAAGTGACAGGTTTCCCTTCATTGCTTGCTATCTCCTAAAGCATGCTGCGCGTCATCATGCCCTACCAGCAAGTGATCTCTGGGCTGATTCACTGATATAAATTTAATTTTATATACTTGTTTTCAGGAGCCCACAGAGTATCTCATTTTATTAACACCATTATAGTGGCAGCTATACCGATTTATTGGTCCTTACACTAGCCAAAGAGTTGTTTAGCTAAGGCAAACGCTGTGGTTTGAATTTGAAGGAACAGCTTGCTGTAAATAAAATGAAAGTGTCCTGTGTTACTAGATAAAAGGATTTTGAAAAGTGTTTTTTTTTTCCTTCCTCTTAGACAGAGGATGAAGAATACTGGCTAGAACAAAACCCTCAAAAAAACTATAGTCTCAACATACTTTGATAGCAAAAGTTCAAACCAAAGTGGAGTTAATCCTCAAACTTTTTATTTCTTAATGAAGCTCTTCTCCCTTTGAGAGTATAACATAAATGATTGGCACAAACTCACACAACTGCCAGCAAGGCCAACAGATTGATTCCAAATAGCCCACTTCACTACTCATCAGATATGCATACTTGTTCACAGGACTGGTTAAAAATAAACAAAACAACCCAAATGTTAAGAACACAAAAACACGGTTCTCCTGACTTCCCCTCTTTTTAACGCTTTTTTTTTTTCTTCCCCTCCTCTTACCCAAGTAAATTGACACTCTGATCAAGAATTTTTATGACGGTCTAATGGCTGGCTCCTGCAGAGCTCAGCCTCGGTGTCCCTTGTTGTGGCACACACAGGTAAAGGCTCTGGCAGGCTGCCCCTCTCGTATGGGCCGAACGTGGAGCTCAGACCGCTCTCAAGAGACTCAAGCATCAGAGCCCTGGTGAACAATAGGTCTGCCCACCCCCTGCATGGAGACTGCCAGCTTTTTGTCCCTGGACACTCTGCCCCGCTGCGTCCTGCGGCCCCCACCACCCGCAGCGCCCGGGGCTGCCCCCTGCTTCCAGCCGGCCGAGGCCCTGCAGACAGGGATAGCTTGGGAAGGGGGATCGCTCTCCTGCAATGGCTTTTGCAAGCACCTGGTTGCTGCGTGATGGAGGGCCACATCCATACCTGCTTTGTTTTGCCTTGAGGAGGATTTCAGCCCAGAGGCCATGCTCTGTCTCTCTTGCTTCCCCCACCCCATGTGTCAGCATCGCGTTCTCCTAATGATGCAAGTAAATCAAGTCTCTCACCGCAGTGTTTCCTCCCCAAGTAAACTGCAGCGTGCTCTGCTCAGCTGGCATTTCTCGCTTGGTACTCAATGGACTTTATAACTTAGCCCAAATTATTCCTATTTGACTTTTTAAGATCAACTTACTCTGCGATAGCAGCCCTGAAGTCACCCTGTAACCAATTTGATACCAATGAGTTTAGGCGTTTCCACTTCAGGTCTTGGTTTTGAACACTGCGCTTTGCCTCTCCAAAAGACAGTAGAGATGGGACAGATAAAAACTGAGATTCTTATTATGTCCAAGCAAGGTATTTTCAAGAATTAAGAATCCCTGCTGGCTGGTCCTTCAGAGAACTAACAGCATTACCTTTGTAATAAAGGATCTAGAATACAGAAAATGCCACAAGGGTCAAGTGGACCCGTATTTCCCCAAACGGGGGAGCTGAAACTCTCCAACAAATCTCCATGGTGCCTATGTTCATTATGACTTTGTCACTGATGGACTGACAGAACATCCACATGACAACCTGTCACTGTTGATACTGATGTATCTGTACCTGTACTGTTCTAACTCCTCCATGAAGACAGCCTGATGGCTTTTTTATTTTAAAATTTCTTCAAAAGAAAAGGCAGAAGCTCAGCAGAAATATTATTACTGGCCTAAGCATCCTCACAAATATTTTTTTTAAAACACAATTTTATGTTACTATTCTTAAATTCGTATTACACTATATATGTAAATCAGTACCTAGATGTTTAATTAAAGTTATGCTCTTGAGCCAACAGACCAAGTGAATCCACTGACTTTCTGTGGAGGTCTATGACCAAACTGCAACAGGAAAAGGGTTTCTTGTGTTATGTCAGCTTAATTTAAGAACAGGACCAGACAACATGACCTCAGCTCTCATCTTAAAAATGTGCAGAGGTAATGGGCTACAGCAGAACGGCCCTCTCTGAAGAAGCATTAGGAAAGCTCTTAAAACTACATTTACCTAATGCGACAAAGAGCAGCACCTTTTTTTCCCTGGTAAACAAAGCTATCTCTTCACATCATGGCAAAAGTAAAAAACCAAATGTATGTACTATTAATAAGCCTAATTATCAGAGAGCACACTGGCTGAATGATTTGCAGAGAATTTTCTACCCATCCCACTTAAAGAGGGTGGGTACGATAAACTAAATTCTACTTTTCTTCCTTCTTCCAGACTTCTCAAAGCTGTAACATACAGCTTTGCATACACATACAGCAAAGCAACACACATCATCCTTCTAAACACTTGGGTAAAATCAGCAAATTATCACATCCTTCCTTTCCATCTAACAGGAAGTCATCATTTGCTAGCACACAGAAAAGCTCATTTTCCAACTTCTCTTTTCATCACTCACCAGGTGTCTCACTCAGCAATTTTTAACAAAGTACCACATTGCTATAGCAACATAATTAATATAAGTACACCCTTCCAACATCTTGTGATGTTGGTAGTCACAAAGAGCACTACTGTTAGCAGGTCCCTGTGCTAAGTAGCGACCTCTGCTAACAAGAGCTGGGTTCAACCCAGGCCTAGAAAGAAAGTGCTTAAAGCTTTGATATGTTTGACCACAAATAACACTCATATAATCACAGTTCCTGAGTGTACAACAACTGGACATTACCTGGGAGAAACCCCAGTGGAAGCACTGAAATTACACCAGTGTAATTAAGAGAAGGAACTACCCCAAGGAAAAAAAAGAAAAGAAGACAGGTGAAAATAAGTGCTGGCATACCAGATACCTCAAATGCAAGTGTTTTGCTATGAAGAGTGTAAAGTGAAAGCTCCCCAGTCCCCAAGGAGGCACGTTACATGTTCCATAGCACCGCTGCCCTGTGCAAGTGCAGAAAGGCAATCTCCCATGCACGCCTGTAACTTCCACTCCACTGTGTCTATCAAACCACCCTCCAGACAGAATTTTTAGCGCGTGGAGGCCCTGACAGCCAAAAGTAGGAGGACTACGCTTTCCCCCAACTCCTCTTTTAGGTGCTGCAAGTAGAATCTGTTACTAACAGATCTTGAAATGGAATGGCAAAAGGCCAGGCTAGCTAGAGATGTTTGGAAAACGAACATCGCTATTACATAATATTGTGAAAACTGAGATTGCTATTTACAGAGTGCTTACGCTGTAAAATCAGAAGCTGTTCCACATGAGATTGTGTTTCAGTACTCCCACATACACACTGGAGATTTTATTGGAACTGGATTCTCCAAAGACAAAGAAAAAATTCAATACCAAACAGCCCGTGCAGAAGTGTAAACTCCCACAAGGAAGAGTAAGAATCATAGAATGGTTAGAATTGGAAGGGACCTTAAAGATCATCCAGTTCCAACCCCCTGCCCTGGGCAGGGACACCTCCCACTAGACCAGGTTGCTTAAAGTCCCATCCAACCCATCTGGAACACCTCCAGGGATGGGGCATCCACCCCTTCCCTGGTACTGGAGGCTGGTGCTGTTTAACATCTTTGTCGGCCACATGGACAGTGGGATTGTGTGCACCCTCAGCAAGTTTCCCCGACAACACCAAGCTGGGTGGAGCAGTTCACACGCTGGAGGGAAGGGATGCCATCCAGAGGGACCTGGACAGGCTTGAGAGGTGGGCCCATATGACCCTCATGAGGTTACACAAGGCCAAGTGCAGCGTCCTGCACGTGGGCCAGGGCAACCCTTGGTACCCATACAGGCTGGGGGATGAAAGGATTGAGAGCAGCCCTGCTGAGAAGGACCTGGGGGTACTGGTGGATGAAAAGTTGGACATGAGCAAGCTATGTGTGCTCACAGCCCAGAAAGCCACCCATATCCAGGGCTGCATCAAAAGCAGCGTGGCCAGCAGGCTGAGGGAGGGGATTCTGCCCCTCTACTCTGCTCTGGTGAGACCCCACCTGCAGTACTGTGTCCAGCTCTGGAGCACCCAACATAAGAAGGACATGGACCTGCTGGAGCAAGTCCAGAGGAGGCCACAAAGGTGCTGGGAGGGCTGGAGCCCCTCTCCTGTGAGGACAGGCTGAGAGAGTTGGGGTTGTATCAGCCTGGAGAAGAGAAGGCTCCGGGGAGACCTTAGAGCCCCTTCCAGTCCCTAAAGGGGCTACAGGAAAGATGGGGAGTGACTCTGGATCAGGGAATGTAGTGATAAGATGAGGGGTAACAGTTTTAAACTGAAAGAAGGTAGGTCTCAACTAGATGCTAGGAAGAAATTCTTTACTGTGAGGGTGGCGAGGTACCTGTGAGATAAAACATTATTATCTTCTGTAGAGAGATAGAAAAGAGACCGAGATAGGTGAGGTACAGCCTCAACCAGAGTTAGTCCATTTAGGGCACTGCAATAGAAGTGCAGAGAATCTGGAGGAATAAAAGTGGACCTACGAGGAGAAAAAAGTATGAGGGCTTGGGGGAGGTAATAGGTTTCAAATACATAAAAGGCTGCTGCAAAGAAAAAATAAACATTTCAGCTTCCAGGTCCTTTGAGGGTAGGACAAGTAGTAAGGATTTGATTTTTTCCCTGTTTTGAAACCTAGGTTAAATATTAGAAAAAAGTTTCAAAGGTAAAGTTAGTTCTGCAATACAGCAGGATGCCTGGAGAGGCTGCAGAAGCTGCACTGCTGGGGGCCTTTATGAACAGGTCAGCATCCTAGAAGGGCATGGCCATGCACTAATGCAAACTGATGTTACCTTAAGGCAGAAAAATGACCTTTCAGCATGCTTTCCAGTTCAAGATTCACAGACAAATTCAGCCCCTTGGGGTAATCAGTAGGAAACTGAACCTAGATCTATGGAGTCCCAGCCTGTCCTCCGAATTACGGTACCACTCTACCAGCTAACAATCGACTGCATCTTCATCTGCCTCCAAAGCATGGAAATGCAACAGCTTTCCTACTACAGTGGCACAGCTGATAAAACTAGAGCTCGCACGAAGTGGAATAAGTATTTACATTCAGACTATCAGTTGTGATCACCCTGCAGCACACTGGGCTGACAGCAGCAACGGAACTCCATTCAGGTACAATGCAACATGGAGGTACATGGCCATTACTCCAACATCAGCTGCCTTTCCCGGATTTGCCTGGCTGTTACCGTACTGACAGCACTACGCAGGAGTCTTTGTAAAAAACTATTGGGCTAGCTACTCACTCTGTTGTCCTCCTCCTGCCATCCTTCAAATTCTAGTGAACTTTATCTTCAAGGCCAAACTATCAAGTAGATTGAATACATAAGGAAAATAAACACACACCTGATTAAGGCTTATTTTTAAGGAAGGTGTAAGGACTCCAAATGCTTAAATCCTTCCCAAAAATGTGAAGCTTGTAAGTACACATTACTTTCATAGGTTTTGCTTAGCTTTTGCATTTTGATCAACTTAAATGATTTTAACTTTCCCTGTCTGGGTAGCTTGCCACAGGCTGGCGCTGTGTTAGCAATGAGAACACTACAAGGAATGGTTAAGTAAAAAAGATTCTCCAACCAGATGCCTACCTCTTGTCCCTAAAAGATTGAGGGCTTTAAATACATCTTAATTAGAATTAAACACTGTGCCCCACGTACAACTAGAGAAAAGGTTCCCAGAAATATTTTGATTACTATGGAGCTTAGTTATCTTTGTTTCCACATGCTTTACAACAGTGAACACGCATGTAATTCTTTGCTGCAGTGAATGCAAACTTGCCAACATCCTTCCTTTTCACATGCTCCTTTTTTGTCAGTAACCAGTTTATTTCATGCCCAGGGTCAGCACAATGCTGACTCCCACATTTGCTTTAAAAATCATAAATAATCAAGGATGAAAAAATCTCCTTCTGTAAATAAATTTATCATAGATTCAAGCCGAACAGGATTATTGTGCTTAATGCACACACACAATGGAAACATGACAGCCCACAGACTCCTACCAAGAAGCAATCTATCCTCTCCTCCTCTCCAGCTCCATCCCCCCTTTGCAAACCCTGTCATTTCAGTATCCACAGAAAAAAAAAAATTAACAGACCAAATGGCACTGCAGGATTTTTGTGGGAGTACTGTACAAGTCTCTTTTTTTAGTCTGTAAAGCTCTGAACTTGAGTGCTCAAAAATACCTTGGAGGAGAGCACTCTGGAACAGAGAGCTCCTGGACATTGCCCTCAGCATTTCCCTAAGAGCCAGCAGAAACCAGCGGCACTGCAACCTTCGCTGGGGCTCACCCGAAAAATGGCCTGAAGCTCCATTTTTTGCTGTAAGCGTCAGAGCCTCCTGACTCTTCTGTCAGCCAGGAATGTTGCAGGCTAAAAAAACTGCCAGGATACAGTTCCTTCTGGTGAGGGGTTCTCCTCTTGCTCCATCTTTTCTGATCTCCGGACACACATACAAAGCATTCGGTCCCAAAGGCCACAGGTCTGTCACACAACCTGCAGCCGAGGCCCTCTATTCTTTGCTTCAGTATTTTAGCAGCCTTTCCCACTTACAAGTTTCCTGAAAGCAAGGATGGATAAACGGAGCCTGGAGTTGTTTTCCTTTCTTAGTGAAGATCTACAGCCCCTCATTGCAATGGTGAGAAAGGACGAGTGAGCTAGTGCATCTGCCCTCCGGTGATCTCAAGTGTCTTGCACAACTGCAATACATTTGTCTTTGTGGTTGGGAAGCAGCACAGAAGTTTGCAAGACAGTAGGAGGGACAGGGAGCATTAAGTGATACCGAGATGACAGATTAGCTCAAAGGACTGACGACTAACGAAGGCCTGGTTGCTGCAAGCACTTTCCATTGTCCACTATCGACCAAATGATCACTGCTCTCGCACAGCACAATCAGCGCGTCACTCCCATAAATAGAAGCGCATCCTGTGCTGATACACTGACCTAATACTTATCCAATAGTTACAAGACCAGACTTTGTGTTCTTTAACCAAAGGTCAGTTCCTCCCCAAAGTGTATTATTTAAAAGAAAATCAATCATGTTTAAGTTTCTGAGCAAATGGAAGGGTTCTGTGTGTGCCTGACAGTGGCAGAAGGAGCACAGTGGCACTGCAGAAGAAGGGCTGGAGGAGAGAAGAAACATCAGTATTTACTTTATCACAGAAACAGCCACTCAGCCATACTATATTCAGGACAAGAGCACATGAAACGGATGCTAGATCTTACATTCTACACCGCTTTGTCCAATAAAGACAACAGAAACTTAGGTTTTGTATCTATTTCACAGAGATGGCAGGCTTAACATATATGTGCTAAATTACAAGCTGGGGCCAAGCAAGAACTTGTGGTTATGCGCTTAAGAGAAAGTAGCTTGATGCGGTGTGGTATGTTTTTATTTCACACTAGAGCTAACTAGAGGCAGAAACACACATTCCCAGAGAGGGCCACCTCTTCATGTCAGTCACACAATACCTCCCCACAAAGGAAGATGGGCAGGATCACGCTACGTAGCACAAAGACAAAAAAAGACTGATTTTGATGGATAGTTGTTTCACCTCTGCACCACATAGCATCGGAAAATTGCTCTGTAGGAGCAGAGTTCCAAGGGCTGAAGTGTTTCATTTCAGTTAGCATGTTCACAGTGGAATTATCTAAAGTTCTCATTTGCAGAATAAAAAACAAAACAAAAAAATCACTGCACCTTTGTGGGCCACTTCTGGACTACACCTGCAACATTAAGACGCAGAACAGCATATTCTTCAAGTTTTGAAAGATTTAACGCCAACAGACAAACCCCAGCAATGTTCACACTGCAATTTTCTCCACCAGCATAAAGTGAACACTCACCAAATACAAACCAAGAAAATGCTAAAAAAACAAAAAGCAACCACCAAAACACTTACCAAATACAAGCAGCCTGGAGTTTTGCTGCAGGCAACAGGTCAGCTGTCGACTAAGCAACATTGATGCCATTTTATCTCTTTACTCAAAAAGACTCAAGCTTGAGAGATTTGTTTCTGGCTGGCGTTCTGAAATAAAGAAAAGCAAACAGTTATTCATGTCCCTGTGGATGTAGCCACTATTACTGTGAAAATTTCAATTTCCCCTTTCACTAATTCAATCCGAAGAAACGGAAAGCATCCTTTGATGGACTACTGCTGATGTTCAGAGCAGTCTCAGGACTGAGACCCAAGTCTGATGCTAGGTCTTGTTGAGGAAAATGACTCCTAGGCTAAATCTGAATCTCCCAGCTTTATCAGGGTCAGGGAGTAAAGATCATTACCTATTTCCCTTGCACTTCTTCTCTACTTTCTCTATGTATGTGGACTATGTCGAACTTTTAAAAACTTGTTTCCAGTCAGTCTCTGAAGCCAATCTGTTATTTTGATTCAACCTAAGTTTATGAGAAAAATCTCACCTAATACAAAAAGACAGCAGGACAAGCACTAGGAAATAAAAGAAAATTAATCCCCTGAAAAAACAGGGAAAAAAAAAATTCTACCAATTAATCACCTCTCTATGAAAAGAGACTGTGAGAAATGAGACTGATGGGACACAACCTGAAGAGGGCTCAGGTTGCACACCATCAATGTCTAATAAATACCTGATGGGAGGGAATAAAGAAGGAGCCAGGGTCTTCTCAGCGGTGTCCAGTGACTGGTAAGAGGCAATGGGCACAAACTGAAATACAGTAAGCTCCATCTAAACATAGAAAAATCCTGGACAGGTCGCCCAGAGAGGGTGTGGAGCCACCATGCTTGGAGATACTCAAAACCCAACTGGACATGGTCCTGAGCAGCCCGCTTTTGGTGACACTGCTTGAGTAGAGGGTTGGACCAGATGACCTCCAGAGGCCCCTTCCAACCTCAACCGTTCCATGATTCTATCTCAGCTAGTTAAATATAAATGACCTTGTAAAGTCAACTAGCATGAATGATAACATGACCCCCTTTTCACTCTGGATCACCTGTGCAGAAAGCCTAGCTGGAAGTCACAAATAGATAAAACAGGTCATTGAATTATTATCCAGGATGCAGGTTAAATTCAAACTTTATACTTAGAAGCGTGGCACCCTGAGTTCTATGTAGGACACTAGAGGCCTTTTTTACCTGCACAGAGACCAAACTGGCATTTTTCACCTCACTGGATGTCCCTCCACCCCCAGTGGGTGTAGACCAACCATTTAGTAGCAATGGACTGAGGCTTGCAGTCCAAACAAAATGTCACTATTACCCGTAAAACTCCTGGGAAGAACTCTGTTTTACAAATATGGTCTGAGAATGCAGCTGATCTTCCAGCAGAAATAGATCACAGCTTACTGCTTACATCGTTTCTATGCCATCAATAAAATATGCAAACAGATGTTGATGACTAGATGCAGGGAAGCACTGCTATTGTGATAGGACATATCTCTTACCCAACACTAATACATCGGAAATTGAATTTCTGTATTGTCTTTAGCCAAGATAACATTTGCTTTCCTACACGCCTGAGCTTTTTCAAAATCGGCAAAAGAAAACAAAAAACTCCTTGCCTACAGATCTATTCATTCACAAACCTATTAATACTCAGGTACAAAGAAAACTCCCTGTGCCTTCCCAGACAATCGACATAGCACTTGGTTTCACTTAGTTTGCTCTGAGTCCAATTTAAAATTCAAAGTATTTTGAAATCTTCCAAGGTGAGCAAACACTTGCACAACATTTGTGCGCACGCTGGAAAAAGCTAGATTAGCTTTGTAAGGTTTTGGGTCAGAAGTGTAGAGAGATCTAGTTAATTTTTTTCAGAAAAGAGTAACTTCACTTACAAGACAAGATTAATTTATTTCATTAATTAATTTTTCACTCTCAGCTTCTTTCTTTAGTTGTGCTAACTTTTGCACGATCAATGCGTAAAGAAATATCCCAATACCATAAATTTCTTCGCTCCTGACCATCGTCTAGGAAAAAACAAACGCGAGTCGAAGTCAGTGAGACTACGCTGTGGAAAAAAGCTGTTAAAGGGTGAATCAGCCCAGCACCTCTCACAATGGTTAACCACCTTGATTGATGTCCTCTGCTCAGAAGTATTTATCTGGTCTGTACTTCTGCAATCTACAATTCCCTCCTTAAGTTTGCTCTGCAAAGTATTTCTTTTTAAAAGTCTCTTGCAGCCTATTAAAAGCTAACATGAACAGAGCTTTTCAGGAACTAACAAATGGAGCAGTGCAAACGTACCTATGATAAAAGGCTAGAAAAACCCACCGGAGCTCGCTTCATCGTCCTCGTCCCCGTCATCTCCCGTGGGCATTTTGCTAGAAACTGACGAATCCACCTTGCCCACAATGGTGAGATGATGCCTCTTCACATACAAATCAAACATACCGTCAAGTCGTGCTACATGGTCATACCCACCAGTGTCCAGGTTTCCCAGCAGTGGTGGCACCTACTCTTCCTTCCTACGTCATTGCTCCCAGAATGTTATTTTATCTTTTACTTATATTTACTGTTTATCTTAAGTCCTTTAATGGTTAAAATAAAATTCATAAAAGGCTCAAAAACATATTTGGAAATGGTATTAGTTTTCTGAAATACTTGTAGGTAAAAAGTTATTGCAAGAGATTTAAAAATAAAGTAGCTTAGCCCTAATTTTCCTTGACAGTTGTTATATAAAAAGTTTTACCGTTTTCTAGTCCAGAGTCAGAATAAATCACGTAATATCACATTTGAGTATAACTAGAATCAACTTCTTTTCCATCTCCATTATGCACACAAATTCTCACAAGAGATCAGCTGATGCGATTGCTATATTTGTCTAAGCACATGTTATTTGGTTATCGTAATAACCAATTGAATTTTGCCTCCATAATCCATCTCTTGATCAATTCCCACAGGCCTAACTGGTTCTAGCCCTGCAAGCAATAGTGGCACAGTTTGAAAGCCAGCAGAAGTCGGCTCTCGTGCACATGTCAAAACTGCAGCAAAGCCATGCTCCATCACCATTGCTGCTTCGGAGCAACAGCGTACAGTTTCAGATTCTTTAAAATCTAGGCAAAATACATCCACCAATTTCAAATATCAGACTGTAAAGGGGATGTGAAGGACAATGTTTGGATTAGGTTTGTGATTAAACGCTAGCTACCTTAGACCTCAAAGAAGTGAGACTTTTCCAGAAAAAAAAAAGATTCACAAGTCTTCCCTATAAATATTTTTCCTCTAATAGCAACTGCCTGAGCTGGCAAAGGCCATCGTTACAGATAACTGTACTAAACAGCTGTATTTGCATATATTTTTTTATGTAATTTTGCATTACATAAACACATGCATTGGCAAATACAGCTGAAGTCATAATCACATTCTTTTAGTATGAAAAAATATTTTCTAAGAGGAAGGTCAGTACAGTTAATTGAGCACACGAAACAAGGATACATGGATTTTTTAAATACATACGATGTGAAATTGGATGTATTTTTTTCCACAGCAGCTCTTAAAATTCTGTACTGAGTGATTATTTCTGACAGGCAAAATTAGTTACTAGGAACGGCAACAGTCATTCAGCAACAGTAGCAGTAGCCTATTGTGAACATACAAAGACGCATTGTTTCTGTGAGCTAACAAGATTATGTTTCTTAGGGGAACCCCTGGAAAAATTTAAAAAATTAGAGAGGGACCCCAACATTCAGAGGAGCTTGATCCAGATCCAAGAGCGAAAATATACAAACTAGGAGTTTGTGTAACATTCTCGCTTGCTAGCAGAGAAGCTAATGCAGCATGACGTCCTTGTTTCAGACTGCAGCTTGCAAAAACCTGCCTCTGAAAGCATCTTCAGGATAGACGCAGAGGTAAGAGGTGAAACAGAGACACTGCAAGACACAGATGAGAAGTCAGCACTGCAGATTTGCATCTCTTTCTCGCAACTCATGCCAAAGACACAGAAGCCTGTTTTAAATTCATGGGGGCACATTCATCTGTCCCTCAGCTGCTCCAAACCCATTTAACCAGAATAATTAAGTGGTTTAGAAACAGCAGCATGAGCTGCACACTGCAATTATTCCACAAGTCCTCACAATATGTATTTGGAGGACAGAGGAGCAGGAAGGTAAAGGCAAATTAATTCCTTTGCTGTTTTCCTTCACCTGACTTTTCTATGACCCATAGCAGCGAGGGTATCATCGTGCTCCGTGTTAATTGTAATGAAATTTAAAACATCTCAAACTACCTTTTACTCCTATTTGCTTGGATCCATCTCAATGTGAAAGCAGCACAAGGCTTACTCACTTTGCAACCTGCATAGGGTCTGCTGGCGGTGCAGGGGCAGCAGCCCAAGATCCTGAAGCTCTGCTGTCCTGCAGATGGTAGTAGCCAAGAGGCTTCCCCAGCCTGTGAGGAGCCCACGGGCAGCACCAGCGTTATGCCCGAAGCAAACCCAGCCTTTCCACAACTTTTCCACACACCAGCCTGCCCTGGCATCCTGGAGGTGAGCTGGTGCAGACTGTTTGCGAGGAGGACGTTTCTCAAAGCGGTGAGAAGGCTCTTCAGTGCACAGCTCAGCATGCTTCCACACTGCATTTTCTGCATCTCTTTTTTAACAGTGGAAGAAACTGAAAATTGAGAGGCCAAGTCAACTATGGTTCCTGTGACTAAAACAACAGAACAATGTTGAAAAGCCTGGCAGAACTCAGGTAGCTGCGCTGAAGGTGGTAAAACACTGCAAAGCTGATTTTCCTTTGGAATTAAAAGTTAAATTTCCTTGGGTTCACCAAGGAAGTGAAGTCCAACTACTGCTACAAAGACCCACAAAGTGATAAAGTGTTACTGGTCCGTTTTTGTGTGTTGCTTATCTTCCATGAGCTGTTGTTTCTCCTTTTCTAACCACCACAGTGTTCCCACACCTGCACATCAGGACTCTTCAAACAGCTTTTCTGGAAGAGAATCAGACTGGAATATATCAGAGGCAAGCTGGAAAGAGTTTGGATACTGGGGCCAGGACATGGGCACTAAGAAGAAGGACTCACAGGCTCCATCACATAAGCAGTGACTACCGTATGGTAAGTTAGAGATGAGGTAAGCAGTTCTGAAAAAGGGAAAAGATGGGAAGGCTGCCAAAACCAGAGCTGGATGGGACTGCCGCTTCTGAGTTGGACAGGGACAAGCTTTTGGCCTCATTCATGCTGCCCAAGCCCTATCATCTCTTACTCTGCAAGAGCTTGACAAGTTAGAAGGAGAAATCTTACCTAATCTTTCTACATTAAACTCCTGAAAATCCCCTGTTACTCATTTTTTATTATTTTCACCAACTTCTGGCAGATAGCGTTCTGTGTCTGGGGCCCACAAAACAGTTGAAGGGCCCCATCTTAAAAAAATAACAAAAAACAGCCTTGGATTTTTAGGGGGGCAAGGCTCCTGGATTGCACTGTTCATAAACAAGCATCTTTCATGACTTAGATGATGCAGCTCAAGTGTTTTACTACTAAAAACAGCTCAAGGAGATCCCAGAGTCTGGAATATCCCTGCAATTTCACAAAGAAATAATAGTATGGGTGAGGTGGAAGACAGTTGAGCCTGTCGTCCATTAAACATAATCATGTTCTTCCTTAGCCTGGATTTGAGGAAGAACAGGGCAACCTAATGGCATGGCAGTATCCACATAAAAAGATTATGTATACAGCACTCACTGTTTGAAAACACACTGCAATCATTAAGTACCTCCCCACCCTCCCTTGGGGAAGTGGGGAATGTCCACATCCAATAGATCAACGCAGGAAAAAACTGAATGACTTAACCAGTTGTTATTGACAGAGCTCAGGGTGACATTAGAAATCCTGACTTACTGCTTTAGCCACTTAAATGTAGCAAACAACAACGTACGTAAATAAATAAATAAGCCTGCCAGCATGTTGATGTATTTAACTGCAATTCACTTGGTCCCAGAAGCAGAGTTAAGAGTTCAATATAGACTATGTATTTATGAAAGCCTGAGTGCACACAACGGAATACAACAGTTCCTTTTAGTTCAACAGGGTTTTTTTTTTTCAAAGCTATATTTCTGAAAAAAATTTGAACTAGCTTACAACGGCATCTGCAAGAGACATTTGTAAGTGTAAGAATTTCTAGTGATAGCTAGACTAAGGCTATCTCAAATTATCACAGGAATAGGAAAGTCCGGTTAAGAGGGAGTTGCAAGAAAATTTACATGTAGTGTTCATATAAGGCTGGCATTAGATTTTCCATCCAGTATCTACATAATCCCAGCACAGAGTTAAAACCCTCGACATCAGGAAGAATAGTACCTAGCACCATCCTCATGAGATGGTGCAGAAAAGAGAAACAAGCTGCTCCTCACCCAACTTGGTCAATCAAAGGTCACAGCCTCATACTTCAAAAGCAAAGGTAGTTACAAGGACCCCACAACATCAGGCAGCAGCTGAGAAAGTCTTTGTGAAGGGTGACTCTTACCAAGGAATGGCGAGTTTGTCCTTGGAGAGCACAGCTCACAAAGGCGTTTCCCACCAAGCAACACTGACAACAAAACAAGCAACAGCCACCTGCAATGGAAATGTCTATCTACCACCCAAATGGATTTTGCCATAGAACACTTCACAAGCTGACGGTCGCTTTTGCTGTTTATTCCTCTAATAACCTTCACGGCTTTGTGTAGAACAGGATGTAATTGGAAACTCCATGACTGTACTTAAGTTGTCAAGGACACAGTTGTCATAGTTACAAGGAAAGCTCAAGTGTCTGTTATTCATGGTTGCTTATTTATTTATTGACACCAACAGGATCAAACCCTCCCACTACTCTTCAGAACAGAAATGGGGAGACTGGTTTTGTCTTTCATGTCTTGACAAAACAGTAAATATTGCACCTGACAGTACAAGTCTTACCTAATAAAGTGGCTTTTTGCACAGCTACCTTATCTGACTGGCATTTAAGTCAAGTCTGTTCTGAAAACTGCAGCAACAGCCCAAAGCAAGATGCAATGCATGAGACAAAACCCTCATGTCTATAGCTTGAAAGTACTGTAGAGTGTCCACCATGACACGGCAATACCTGCCTGTCTAATGAGACCAACAGCCAGGGCAGAGCTGAACCTAGAATAAGTGAAGCTAGAACAGAAACGCTCAGTCATTCCATCAAGTTTTAAAACTCAACTGCAGTCAGAAGTGTAATTACACTTGTGTCCAGGTTCTTCTCCTCAGATATCTTCTAAGCAGGGTTTGGTGGCTGGATATGAATACATCTTTTTTTCTCATAATAATAATAGATAATCTTTCTGCTCTTGTCTCTGCTTTCCCTCTCTCCAACAACTACTGGACCAAGAAGACTCCTGGTCCATAATCTAATGAATAAAACCAGGCAGGGAGATGGCACACTACGATTCAGGTCACCCACTAAACTTTTGAGCAGCTCATTTTTGATTCAAGAACTATTGGAACAGCTAAGCTGGGATGACATGCGCCTACACCTTCCCTATGAAAGAAATATGTTGTCTCAGTAAAAGAAAAAATGGTGTCTAAAAAGCATCTGTTAGAAATTGGGAAAGTTCCAGATCCACAGCTAAAAATACCTACATAAATGGCATAACTGTACATAAATGTTGGTAAAAAACAAGCACAACTAAACTAATGCTAGCTGAAAAAAATTATTTTTTTATTATTTTGTTATTCTTTAATAGTTCCCATTGAAAAAAACCCTGCTCTCTGATATTTCAGTGAACTTTACTAGTGAGCTACCCATAAGGACCTCTCTTCAAGCCTGCATATTTTGAATGCATTATTTTAAATGTAGATAACAACAACATATCCAAACCACACCTGCTAATTTCCACACATTTCCCACACCAAAACAGTCCAGCTCTGAATGGGTTAAAGAGTTTAAATTATGACATAGCCATGATTTTCAGATTAGTTGCTCCACAAATGTTCTGTAGTTTTGGAAAAAAATAATGTATTGCAAAATAACCTCCAGTGGAGCTTCCTCCAAGGAAATTCAGTTATATTCCTTGAAAGATTTCATTTCTCAGCACCCTACCACTGCCTCCTCAGAGGTCATGAAAATAAGTAGACAAATAGCATCAAATAAAATGTACTGTAAAAGCAAAATTTTATTCTTCTGCTTCCTGAAGTCATAAAATAGATCACTTGGAGGCAGCCTGCACCAAACCAAAGGAGACGTCTTAAACAGGAGCGAGTGCTCTGATTTCTCAAGGTGACCCCCATTTCAGCTGAAAACACAAAAAAGCAGATGCATGCAGAAAATTTCTTCAAGGGATCCAGCAAACAACCTGGGGAACAGCTAACCACGCGTATCCACGACGGGGACATTTTAACATGGCACACACCTGCACACACACAGACACGCATTCACCTCCGAGCAGAAAGCAGGGGAACACAGCCCGTGCAGGCTCGGCCGGAGGCTGTGCTAACCCCTGTCGCACGCAGGCACAGGCACTTACAGGACCGGGATGAGAACTCCCCGCAGACAGCTGGAAACACCGCGCTCTCCTTCACCTCAGAGTAGGCTGCTGCCGGCTGCATCCCTGAGGAATGCCATTGCTGCCAGCTCCCTCCAGCAGCCGCTCGCGACTGCCGGCAGTGAGGACAGGCATCACCCGCAGGAAACCCCACACTGCCACGCTGCAGCTGAGCTGGGGGGAATGCCCCAGTTAATGAAGGTTAATGAAACCCGCTCCCGCAAGCTGTACCCTGCGCTCAGCCAAAGCCAGCGGAGACATAGCCAGCCCAAAATGAGATCAGCCGGCTCTGCCCCTTGCTGCTCCCGTACCTCTGGCACGTGGGTGTAGCCCATCAGCTCGGGCCCCTGGGACTCCGAGTTCACCCGAATGCCTTCTCGGCAGGTTTCTGAAAACAAAATTCTTGAGATGCAGCGCCAGCCTGTATTAACGTTCGAAATGGCCCCTTAGTTTTCAAGAACTGTGGAAGCTGAAGAACAGGTTTTGTCCCTAAAACCAGCCATTTTACTCTGGTTTGCAAATATCCTGCGGGTGACACCCGGGCACACAACTGCCAGAAAATAACCTTGGATCGGCTCAGTTCCTTCAGGTGGCGCGCAGGCAGTCCGACAGCCAGCACACATCCTAAGGCCACCCCCTGCCGCGCACTGCGTGAGACCGGGAATGGAGGGACGCGGATACGCATGGAGAATAACAGCAGTGGCTCAGCCGCAGCATCCCTTCAGGCCCGCAGACAGGGTGCCATGGCGGAGGCAGGGATGCCATCGCCAGGTTGCCATGGCGCTGGGGGGCAAGAGGGAAGATGCGCCAGAGTGCAGGAAAAGGCTGAGCCGCTTCAGATTTAAATCCCTGTGACAGCGTTTCGGCCGAGCCACAGCACGGTTGCTGTGGTAACCGACGAGTGAAAAATCGCAGAGGAAATCTGTAATTATTACAAGCGAGATGATGACTTACCCACTTCAGTAATCAGGGCATCAGAAGGAATCAAGCCGAGGAGGGGGTGCTCCGTGCCCCCCAACAGGCAGGGAGCCAGGGGCCGGATCCCAGCTGCAGGACCTGCTTTACGCCCTGCCTCCCATAGGCTCCAGGATGCAACGTTTCAGCAGGATGCTTTGCTAAGTGTGGGATCTGAAGGCTGCCCAAGGGGCTGCGACCCAAGCGCTTGCCCCCACGTGCTGCAAGGGGGGAGATGAGGGAGCAGCCTGGTCCTTGGGTACCAGAGCCAGCCCGAGACTCCTGCTGCCTCGGCTCAGCACCAGCACAGTGCAGCACAAGGAAGGGTCTACGACAGACAGAGGGAAGGACAGATATCGGAAGCAAGTGACAAAGATGGAAGATGCAGCGCTTATAGGAAGCGGCTAAGGTCCCAGGCAATTTCGTGACTCCAGTTCGTGCTGCTGTTACAGCACCGCGCTTTTGTCTTCCACCTTCTCTCAGTGCAGTAACAGCAGGAGTATTTATTCAGTTGGGTGGATGTTGTGATGATTACCGTGCTAATACAGGAACGACAAGGGATAGAAAGTTGTTCAGGCAGACCAAACACACTCTGTCTGCAGTCTCTCTCCATTGTAACATTATCCCGACACAGATAATTTACACACCCACGGATGCGATGCCAACATCCACACAACTGATTTATATCCATTGCCCGCGTACGTGGTTTAAAGGCACCATGCTGCTCTCCAGAGCTCTTCTACACCAAACGGACAATTGATCACCATCCAGACAAACTGCTAATGAAAACGCCGTTAACACCAACAAGGAAGGGAATCAGACGTGGCTAACTCTGTTTCGGTTCCCTTCTCCTTCGCCGTAAGACTGTGTGCTGGATCCCATGCAAGTACTAGCAGCTGTCAAGAGAGGAGCCCAGGCTGCAGTCGTTTATAAGACAGATACCATACTACTCCTAAGTAGCAAGCTGTTGATTCGATCCAAATTAAAGACTGAAGCTGATCCCTCACCTTCTTCATAATTTAGAATCTGTTATTAATTACATACACAGACTGTAAATGACATATTTAAACTGGCCTGTACCGGTTGCCAGACAGTAAAACTAATGGCTGACTCTAAATTGAATTTGTTAACTAGCTGATCTACCACAGAAAGTGCAATAATCCTATTCAGACAGATGGCTAGCGCAGGGGCACATCACAAAGTAGAGGGGGAAGGACTGAGAAAAGTTGTAGGTTTTTTTTTTTTTACACTCACCACATATAAAACACTGGGTTCAAAGGCAATGCTTTCTATCAGTGATTTACTACGACACTTGTTCAGTGGGTAATCAGGATCACAGCTCCTAAGGGTGTACTCTGGGGAGACTGAGGTATGGCAAAGAAATTTTTGTGCATCTGCTGAATGCTATCTTACATGATGTGAGGCTAAACCCATTAAACAAAATTATCTTGTATGAAAAGTACTTCTTATTGTGAAGTGCTACAGCGGTGCTAACAATTTATACGACAACATCACCTAGAGACTCCAGTCAGCATTGTACCCCATCATGCTAAGCCATGTCGCGTCCAACTGCTTGCAAACTCATCCACCAGAGAGAGAATAATTCAGTAGTAAACTTTTATTTGTAGTGGAATTTTTTTTTTTTTTTGTTTTAGCATCAAGCGGCTCAACACTGAACTGTCACTTCCTAAGTAGGACGTAAGTTCTTGCTGTTACGGATGGCTGGTTTCAGCCCCTTCGCTCACAGCGCAGCCCCTCCATATCCATAATTACCCTGCCTGCAGGCTGGACGCACAAAGAGGATGACAATGACTTGTGTAAGTCCTGTTGCAGGGCAAAGAACACAGAAGTCCTAGTCATTCTTATGTCAGTGATTTGAAGAAACTATAACTGCTAAAAACTTATTTAAGATGTATTAAAAATGTGCAGTTGTAACAAGAAAGCCATGGACTTACATTTGATTTAATCAAGAGAATATTGGTAATGAGATCTATTTGAATAGTCTGTCATTGAAAAGGACATCACCAATCACCCACAACAAGTATACAGTCTGTACTGATATGCGGTTTTCCAAGAAGAAACACAATCTTCCACTGTTAGAAAAAAATCTGCTTTAGCAGAATCAAAAGCATGTCTTTCCACTCTTAGATACATTTTTATGAATCAATACTACATACAACCTTCTGAAATATATTATGATGGTACAAGGCAAAATGGGGATCAGATTCTGGCCAGGCTGGTCCGCAAGACCAAGTAAAAGTACGAGGTTAGTATAAAGGATATTTTGCTTTTACTGAAAATATTAGAAGGTTTAACTATGTTATCAGCTGTTGGATTTCACTGCAAATGATGGCAAATTCCTCCAGAAGCAACTCTTTAGCCCTCCTTAATCCCTGCCTTACACTCTAGAAAGCATCTGCTAGAATTTGTTAGGAAAAACAGAGCTTTCCAAACAACACAGAGGTACAGTACTTTAGAAAAATTCAGTATCCAGAAATAGCAGTTCTAGGGTAGAGACAAAATGTCAAAATCCTAAGCGTCATCTACGCCGCAAGAAATGAGTACAAAACACATTAGCATCACAAAGCAGAGGGCAAGGCACGCCAGGATACCCAGCACCAAAGTCCTAGTCCTTCAAAAAAATGGAGTTGCTACAGGACTGAAAAGCAGGGGCTCAGGAACCCAAACTTGCACAAAGAGGAAAAGCAACACCCCTCTTAAGGGCTTGCCATTTTTGGAGAAGGAATAAAGCAGAGAGTCAAATCAACTTCTAGGTACCAGTAATTACTAGGTTCATTTTAAAATAAATTAAAAAAAAAAATCTTTCACCGCAATTGGAAGAAAACATAAAGTAAATGTTGGCCCCAAGTTAATTCTAAAAATCTGAGCAAATAGTTTGCAGACAGAAGGAGAAGAATCTTATTTGGATGCAGAGGATTATCATGAAGGGCAAAACAGAAAATAAAGGGAAAGACTGGTATTGCTTAGCTTTGCAGGAAACCCAGCACACTGCAGCTTTTCCAACCTGTGGCTACTCAGAAGACTGCTTTCCTAGCCTTGCACGTTCAGTATCATTATGCCAAGCATACAGAGATAGTTTTTCTCTTCTTTGAAATAAGCAAAAAGCCACATGAACAGAGTGGAATTCACCACAATCAATACCACTAACAACCAGGGATTTCTTTTGGTTGGCAGATGCTCAGTTTAAAAAAAAAAAAGCAGAGGTTGCATGTGTGCAAGGGCAAACCTGAACTGCACCTGCATTTCTTACAAATCAGATTCTTACAAATCTTACAAACTGATATAACTTACACTGACACAGGAGAGTGCGATCCTGCCCCTCTGTTCTTCAGATGCCAACTACGTTAATTCCCATTAAACATGAGAACTTCACGTTCGGAAGGAGGAGAAGGAAAGGGATATAGGAATTAAGCACAACTACTATGAATTTATGCTATTCAAAAGTCCTATTATTGCGTGTTTATGCAGGCAACAGGTTAAAAAAGAACAGCAGCTGGGCAGTTTTTAAAACAGTTTAGGGAACGTAGATACATACACAGTGTTAATCGATAGACTCTGTGGCTAAATTCCCTAGTATGTTTTGAAAATTATTTTTGGGCTCCAGATGGACAAGGAAATTACTGCCAATCTGATTCAGCAAAATACAAATTTCTCAAGTGGTCCCATTCACAAAACTGTCGTGAATGAGACAAAGCACTCTTGATTTAAAAACAAGGTAGAAAAACTGGTAACTGGAAGACTCAATGAAGGTTATCAAAATCTGAAAGTTATCCATTACGGAAAAAAACACATGGCTACTGCATAAATGGTGCTTATTTATGCCTTATATATTGTATATTTGACAAAAAGAATAAGGCTGCTGCATTACAACATTTCACAAGTAGTAAATACCTGGACACGAATTCGAGGTGGTAACTTAGACCTCACAAAGCATGCTAATGGCTAAACTGACTGGTAAAGTCTCACCAAGGTACATCTGTACTGCACCCTCTACTCTCACGATAACACTGACACCCACACAAGAGACTGAGCGCTGGTTTTTCAGTCTGGTACATAAAAGCTATGAATCACGTGAATGCGAAGATTCTGTACATCACATTTAGGTAGTTAAAAAGTGTTGGACAGTTTTGAGAAGGCTGCTAGTACTAGGCAAATCTTTATAAAAGCTTCTATTATGAGTTGAGCAAGTACAGCTTAGTTGCTGGGGTCAGAGAAGAGGGACCTGGAATCAAGAAACTGTTGAAGGAATCCTCGTGTAACTGCGATACTCAGAAACGCTACACGAATTGGGAGTGGGGGACACAAACGCAGGATATTATGTCAGCTGCTTCTGGAATCACAGAAGATACCCACTACTTCCATTTCCTAAAGGAGAAGGCCCAATGGACTGGAATTACAGACAGGCTAAAAGCAGGAATGGGAAACAACTGATTTTTAAGGATTTGGGAGAGGACCTTTTCTGGAATATTTACTTGCACCCATGCTCCAAGCATGTTTTGAAACCTTGCAAGAAGCACCCAAAGCCAGTGTCCATGCCACCACCAGCCGGTGCCAGCGCCGCACACCTCACCTCCCACACCAGCCATTTCAGAGCAGCTCTGTGCTGGCTCTGCTCACTTCCAGCAACCAAGAGGGACAGTGGACGTCCTGCAGCTCCGCAAATATCCCATGAGAAACATCCATGGGTGCTGCAAGGAAATATCATGCAAATATAGGCTGTAACAATGAATATTAAGTAACAAATTAGCTGGCAATACCACTAGCCTTAGCGTGGTGGCACAGGTAGGATATTGCGCTTTCTGTCAAATACCACAAAAATGCCACAACAAGGACGGAGAAAGGCATCTTAATGCAAGATGTCCAGTGGCACAGGGCAGCAGCTATTCTCCCTTTTTGTACTGTCAGACAGGCCTGCCTCTGTAACTACAATATTGCCATAAAAGCACTAATAAACACCAGGAATGGCTGCTGTATCAAAGAGATCAAGGTAAGTCTATTGCCAGTGTAATTTTAAGCAGCTCTCCCAAGTTACTCCAGGGTGAGTACATCAGTATGGAATAAGGAGCTAGTAGTTAGGTTAACCAGCTTGTTTATTTATTTAACAAAATCTTTTAAGGGAAATATTTATCTTTCTAAGGATAGCTCATGAAAGCAAGCAGTGCTAGCGCAATGGGACAGCAGAGCGCTTCCCTTCAGAGCACTGTCCTCCATCCTCCTTCAGTGGTACCTAACCTCACCCTCTCAAGAGGCCCCAAGAGAGCACTGTCATAGCAGCTCAGAAAAATAAAAAAGGCAAATTTTTCTTCTTCATAAAATCAGGGTTTGACCAAATGGATGCAACTGCAGGATTTATCAGTGATCAGACAATTCTTCCTAGAAGTTACTAAATCACATGCTTTGTTGGCCTTTAGAAGCACTGTGTCAGTATTAACTCAAACTGCCCCTTTTCCCTTTTTGCTGTTAACTAGTGACGGTAGCTGAAAGATAATCACAAGTTGACGTTTTGCAACAGACAAGAGGAATGCGGCTGCAAGCCTGCAAAGCTTGCTTACCAGCCAGAGCAGAGGATCAGTTATGCAAGGCTGCATATGGATTTTGACCAGATGTAACAAACAGTTCCTTTCTCCACCCTTTTCCGTTCAGAACAATAAAACTGGACTTGTGAGCTGTTTCCTATCACTTATCAGATCACTCTGGAACATGATTTTCCCTACATATTTTCTGCAAAGAAAATACACTTTATGCAAGAGTTGCACCCAGAAATAATGTATGGCATCACCCAACCAACCTTGGGTTTGCAAGGGTAGTAGCATCTTCTCAGCCTTTTTTCTGAAGAGCTCCACTTTCATCTAGCTCTCCTGTCACCTGCATGGCTCGGCATCGCATCCACACCAAAAAGATTCCCAGTTTGGAGAACAGACATCACCAAACCCTTCACAGCATCCACTGTAGTCACAAGTTCAGCTCAGGGAAAACAAAGTACACCAGTGAAAGGAAATAACCAAGCAGCAGGAGGAACAAGAGGACAGATCAGAGTATCCACGATGCTTGACTCACTGTTGAAACATCACCTACCCACAAACCAATGTTCAGCATCAGTCCCATCATTTTGACCGAACAAACTCCCACTACATCAAAATCTACAGAGAAGCAAAAGAACAAACTCTGAACTCATTCATGATCATGGAATGGTCCAATTTTTATGAATAAATTAACACCAGGAATCTTACAGGTTGCATCAAAAGGGGTATTTTCCAATCACCTTCTTGGCCAAGGAAAAATAGAGATTACTGACGAGAATTTAAGCAAGTAGTCACTGATCTCCTGCTACTGCTAAAAGACACTTCTAAAAGAACTGGCATTTTGGATTTCGTAATTGGAAGAAAAAAAGCACAAGACGACTTGTTAGCTATAGTTAATGCAATGCACAGATGGTTGCAGGGATCATGAAAGTTCTTCCCAGTCAAAGGCCCCATAACATCGTGAATCCAGCCCCTAGCACTGTTTGTCATTATCTCCACTTGCCTCTACCCCCTCTCTCAATAACACAAGCTGGCCCCTTTTTATGCGTCTCTTCAGCTGCATTTTACGACAGCCAAGGCAGAAGCATCACATTAGAGCAGTTACGTCAGCCACTTACAATACCCGCTGCCCAAACCATGCAACAAACCAAAGATTTTCGCCCCCCTAACTCCATTACCAGGGAAAACTGCACTGCAAACAAGGTGTATGGAGTTCATCTGAGCCAAGCTCATCCTCTGCTTTCCTACCTCCACCAGCACACTCTGATTGTGTAATCCTGTTTCCCTCTCCAACAAGCTGCATTGCAGCAATAGCTGTGGAGCAAAAAACAAGGCTTGCTTTATACTGGAGCCAGGATGGGAGAACACTGGGGTGGATGGCAGGATGGTCATTAGAGGGAAAATACATGCCTCATGCCTGCCGTCTGCGGACCATCGCTGTCAGCACTCTTGGCAGCGTGCTTCGCCCGAAATGATGGAATCCGTACAGATTCAGAAGTCATGGCCTCTAGCCTGTCTGCAGCATTCTGTGGTCGGATTATGCTCTGGCCTGGTGCCAGGAAGCATCTTCTGCCTGAAATCTGTCCTGTCATGCCACAGCAGTTTGTTTTGGCTTCTAAACAGCTTTTTAACCTGCCATACTCTCCAATTCCCACTGAGGCAATCATTTACATCATCAGATTTACACAGTGAGCTGTTAAAAATGCTTCAATACAAACTTACTCCCTCCATCCTGCTCCCAGTGTCCTAATTTTTTTTTTTGTGTACATCACAACACTAGTATTAAGCAAGCACCTGGCAAAAAATGCGTCATTCATGCCAGATGTAGAAAGAGAGGTGGCAGAGAAGAACAGGATGGCTCATCCCCACTATTTGGCATCTCACGTGAAGAAAGGCTGACAGACAGATGTAGAGGAAACATAACACAAACAAAAAATATGACTGCTAATAAGTTACACCAAGCTTATTTAAAATACTTAATTTTTATGTTATTTACGCTACTTATTCACATTTTTGTATTATTTACAGACCAATTTAAAATACGTGAGTTTATTTCAGTTGTGTTCACTGTCAAGGGATGCTGCCAAGAACCTCCACACACTCTATCCTTTGCTAAAAGAGGAAGCCAAAATTGGCATGCTGTTGCAATGTTCAAAATCTTTAATCAAGATTGAGCACGATGCTATACAAATACAAATGAGGGTTATTATTCTTTCCTTTCCCTGAAAATTATTTTTCCCCCCCCTGTTTTCCTCAGTGGCTTCTGCAAGCCTATATTCTTGCTTTGCTTCATTCAGAAAGGAAAAGTGCTGGAGGGCAGGAGGTGACATCTCTTGTGAAGAAGTCTGTAGGATTGTTCATTTGCTGGGTAGGAAGGAGGAAGAGGAAGGAGTGATTTAATACCAAGATTACAGGCAGGACAGCTAGCATGAAATCAATCATCCAGCACTAGGGTACCAATTTCCATGAAGAGCTTGCTGCCTTGTGCTTTGCCTGGTACAAGGCTTATAGATGGAAGCTGGATACTTTAAAATTGAGCCAAACATCAAAAATAGGACATCATGAAATCAATATCACTAATTTATGTCTCCTCCCAACACCCACTGTTTTGTTCTGTGAGAAACCAGTGATGAAACCAAGGTTACAAGGGGAGGAAAAAATAAAAGCCCTCAAAACACCCACCTTCCCAACAAACTAGGAAGAAAACCTTGTGCTGGAAATCCACACTCTTTGGTAACACTCTTCCACACCCTAAATCTATCACAGTGCTTTCTAACCACCAAACCGACCCACAAGTAACCTCTCTGCCCTAGGCTGAGACGCCTGCTCAGATCACTGGCAGAACAGCCCCTCTCCTCACTTTCTCTTTCCGTTTACCCTGTCCACCTTCCAGCGTCACTTTCCACATGAACAGGTCTTTTAACCCAACAGACTAGTGTATGATCTGCTATACCTCCTACAGAGATGGTCTTCTAGTCAAAAGCATTTGGTTTTAGAGCTGAAAGGTAGGACTAACAGTCTTTAGAACAGATCTGAGACACTAACCACAAGGGTTGGAAAGCTACGTGGGAGGACAGTAGAAATGGGGAGTATGTCACTGTGGGCAGGCTAAAAGGCTTCAGGAAAGAAAAATCTGGTGCCCGTCACATGCAGATGGCAGAAGAGATGAAAGGGAGACAGATGCACTGATCCTGATGCCAAGATCCACGCTCACCAGTGTGGCCCATGCAGCTGTGAGAGCGCCACTGTCAGCAGGGAACAAGTGTCAGTTTGACGCAGGAACCTGAATCCAAACCTCTCAGCTGAGGCAGCGAAAAGCGCCATAAGGGAGTCTGGCATAAAATAAAAACCTGCTACAAACCAAAGGAAGCGTGCACAGGTTTCTTCCACAGCAGCCGTCTCCTCCTGTGGCTAAGAAATATCTTTCTGCTTGGGAAGACCAGGTCTCAGCGGTGCACTCCCAGTACTGTCAGCTTTGTGCAGAGGCTCCCAGCAGCCGCTCGCCCCTGCCCACACGGGCTAAATTGGATTCTACTACTGTATTTTAGCAGGTGGCAGGTAAGAATTGCTCAGAGTGTGATCACTTGGTCTCTTTGCTGTTCTCCAGCCAACTTCCTGCCCCAGATCTAGCTAAGAATGTATTAAAGAAAAAAAATAAAATAGTAGTACTTGAACTATGCCAGGTTTCAAACTCCAGGCATTTTGAGTACGTTGCTAAAAAATTCCTACGTAAAATAGAATTATATATGGGTACAACAGTTGCAAAGCAGAGTATTTTTGCTTGTAAAATTAAAACTGAATTTTGCTTGGAGATGGCAAGGAAAATTCCACCCAGAAGAAGGAATGTTTTTAAGTGCTTGACATAAGGAAAACTGGAGACAGATTTAGAAGTTGTTTTACTCTCAGAATTACAGCAGTACAGCTAAAAGAGCAGTTTGGCACTTCATCCTGTCACCTGGAGTGTACTTGAGACATACTGACTTTTTACATGGAATCTTCAGCAAGCAGCATTACTCTAAACTGCCCCCAGAAACACCATCAGAATTAGATTTTAATTTTTAAACTACTGAGTTTCACAAGAGTCACAAGAAGATAAACTCTTCTTAGAGACCTCCGTTCCCTGCCAATGCTGAGTTGTATTTCAGTGAAATCATAAAATCTGAACGGGAAGCTCACCAAGCCTGAAGCTTTATTGCCTTTAACGTGCCTTATATGTTGCCACAGAAAGAGTAGTACACTGCCTTTCAGCCGGAGGCCAAAATAAGAGCTTGATACAGTACAATATTAGCACTCATCTACACAAATGCTTTTTTCCTGCGTTAAAACTGAGAGACTTTCACTAAAGTAATTGCAGGAGACAATATAAAGGGGAATCACTTAAGTCTGAATAACTAAGCTCACATTCCTGGCCCTTTTCTTCAAGCTGGCATGTTCGCTTACTGAAGGCAGTACTTTTAGTTGGGTGGTTTTAGTGCTTTCTCACATCAACCAGCACAGTGCAGCTTTATCAGTTTTTTAAAAACGGTAAGGGCAGACCTCATCACTAGGGCAGACCTGTGTCCTTGACACTGCAGGTCAAGCTTTCTGAAGTACAGCTTCAGATGCGACTGCAATACAGCTTCACAAAGACAGCTAGTGAGATCAGCTGCTGGCTGGTGCACTAAAATAATTAAATGACTATCCGGCCCAAGCTAGAACATGTATTCGTTTCCTCAACAGAATTTACAACTGTAGAAGCTGCCACGCACAAAACACAAAAATACTCCAAATCCACAAACTAGGACAGAAGAACATGCACTTCATGCTGCAAAAAATGGGATTTCTTTTCAACAGAAAATCATACTCTCTGAAAATGTTCTCTCTGCTGCAAATAGATGTACCTCCATTGGACAGCAAGAGAGACAACCTTCTTCTTCCATATAACCAAGAACTGCAATACATAACCAAGATTCCTACCTGATTCTTCTGCTGAATTTCTAGTATCTGGATAACTACGAGATGGGAAATGAACAGTAAAATATTTTGCAAAAGGAAAGGCAAACTATCTAATACAAGGACACAGTACAGAACCCCACTCCCACAGATCAGAGAAGAGTCTGAAAGCCACAGAAACAGTTTAGGACAATATTCTCTGTTTTATACACTTTGCATGCTTTGGAAAACCCCCAGAACACTGTTATTTTTGCACAAACACCATATGGCTAAGAAAATATCACTGTTTTCCTGGCCCATAGCCGTCATTTCAGGAAACAGGGCTGTGATCTGGTAAAATAGATAAAAAAAAACAGAAACAAAGAGAAGGCAGAGATGTATGGCTTTCAAGCCACAGAGCAGCGGCTGGTAGAATTATCTGCTTTAAGTTGGTAGCAGCTCTGACCCCTAAGGCAACCTCTTCTGTTCATAAAGAAAAGGAATTTGAAAGCAGATCAGTCTGGAACAGGAACAGGGTATTTTCAGCCTCCTGAAAGAAATCTGTTACATAATTTTTAAAGCGTACCCATCCTTCTATAGCTGATAGGCCCACATCGATAATTATCTGTGTAGCGTATTAATGGTCTTTAAGCTGCAGTGCTCCTCATGTGTCATTTTTGCGTTACTTACCTATACTTCCACAGATTCCTACAAGTCAGAACTAGCTGCTTTCCTTCTGATGGAATCCAGCTCTTTTCTGTTACTCTTTCAAACAGAGTAAGATACCTCACTATTTGATTCAGACTTACCATTATGCCTGACAAACTCTTAAGAACTTGTAAGGAACTGTAAAAGTAGAGTTGGCCCTGCTGGAAAAGCGCGCTTGAACAACAATGGTGCACACAGATTGACAATGTGCAACATACAAGGAGGAATCAAATGGCCTTTAAAAACAATAAACAGAAGAAATGTCTTACATGAAATCTAAGAATTACCCCATCAAGACATATTCTTTTCTTCTCCCTTCTCCCTCTGGCAAAGCCAAAGCCAAGAGTAAAGGAGATTAATCAAAAAAACCCCAAAACAACCAACGATGAATGCTATACAGTCCATAGAGTACGTATATGTACCGCCACTAAATAGACTTTTTTTCTGAGACATTTCCACAAGCTGTTTCCATTCGGATACAAAAGGAAGTGAATCTTAATTTGTACTGGAAACAGCTAAAAGTTTTAAAAAGTATTTCTGGAATGGACTCTCAATCCAAAAAGACATAAAACGGGGCTCAGAAGCAAAGACCCAGATCCAATTTTTCTCAGATCACATCTTCCTAATTCTGTGAACCTTAACATTATAATCACTGGAAGTATGAAGTTATGCAGTAGTAAGGTGTATGTCAGTGCTGATGAATACAGCTGTGGGGCATAGAAGGCATTGTACAAACTGTTCTGAAGCTTCACCGCTAAGCACCATCCAAACTAGACAGGGCAAGGGGAACCACCTGGAAAACTCTTAAGACGCTGGCAGGTGCAGCAAGAACTGGTTTGGATATATATACCATGGCTTGTGAGCATCTTAATTCCTTTCTGCTTCTGAAAGAATCCAGATCAGGACATTTTCCTTTTCCAATGACAGCACAGCTGCCAGAAGGACTCCTACTGATTTGTTTGGTGTTTGTTTGCATGCTGTGCTTGCTTACTGCCTCCTGGGCATAAATATCCAATTTTATCCACTTATTTCAGTTTACTTTGTATCCGAATGCACAAGACACCTCACAGTACAGCATGCCTCTAAGCCTGTTATTCCCCAGAAGACTAAAGGGGTGGGCTTTGGAGAAACCAGTTCTGTTGCATTTTTTTCCCCCATGGAAAAAAAGTGGTTGGCTTGCCTCCTTATAGATTCAGGTCCCCATTATCTACGGATGTCTGCATGACGGTCTTTTGCACTCCAGATTGTCCAAGAGGTACAACACAGTGTAATGGCAGAGCACTGGCCGACTGCAGACACAGAAGACCTGAACGCTGATCCCGAGTCCAAAATGCTGCCCAGCAGGTAACTTGCAAGAACAGCTTTCTTTCCCTATATCTATCTCAGTTTCCCCATCTGTACAGTCAGTCCAGTGATGTTTATCTCATTTGTGAAGGGCTTTAAACACTAAGGATGAGAAACACTATGACATCCAGACATTATCCTTCTTTGCAGATGCTGTGCTTTAGTACCGTGAGCTACGATCCAGCTTTTGAATCACTGACCTCCAAGCCTGCATATGTAACTCAGTCAGAAAAGACAAACTGACCACAGACACAATTTGCCCAGCACTCACACTACTCAAATAGACAGAAAGACCAATTACAGTAAAAAAACCCAAATGCAACAAAAGCTGCAAATAGTGTCCTCAATTCAATTTATAATACAATCACCAGACTGTAATAAGATTTAACAGGCAATTTTCCTAGTGTAGAGCTTCCAGAAGAGCTTACAGTAGGTAACCCTACTAGTATCCTCCTTTTATACCAGTTGGCTTTCATCCTTTACTGAATTCCTTGCCTCAAATTATAGGAGCCAAGACTCTTTTAAAAGCCCACATCCATGAGCCATGCCTTTGAACGGCAGGGCAAAATCCAATTTTTGTAACCCTGAACATTCATTACTGATTACAAAATTACTTGGAAATCTCCCACAATGGTTCAGTTTCTTTGCATATCGTTCCCTTCACTACATTTTATAAACAGAGAATCATAGAGGCAAATCTAAGCTGGACAGAGGCAAAGCTCTGGCTAAACAGCCACACGCTACTTTAAAGTACAAATGAAGGTAAGGGAAGTGAAGCCAGGGAGGTAAAGCCTGAGGTGGTAGCTTGGGTTTTGCATCACAGGCATTAGCTGGAGAACAGGAAACTGAAAAGAACTGATGAATCTCAGCTGAAAGTGCAGCGGCAGGCCTCCATAAACACCATTACTGAAGATTTCCACTCAGCTGGATGCAACGCATTAAGAAGGGGAGAGCTATCCGCAAGGCCAGTCATGTTTTCCCCGCGGCACGCACGTATTTTCTCACGGGTTTTGTGCCCTCGCATCCCCTTCTTTCCCCCTCTCCCTCCCGCGGGTCCGTCGGACCCGAGCCCTGCGGGGGCTGCTGGGGCACACAGCCTTCCCCGCCGCCTCCTGATGCGGCGAAACTCGCGGGTAACAACAAACCCTCCTGTTCAGCATGGTTCCCCCGAATCCCTCGGGAATGGCTGCCGGCTGCGCCCTGCCGGGCACCCGGGGGGTCCAGAACCATGCTCAGCTCTGACAAAAAAACCCAACAGGGCTCCCGGAGGATGTCAACGTCCCCGAAAGCAGCCAGGACACCCACACCCCCCTGCGGCACGCGCACCCCCACCATACAGCCCACACCGACGCGCTGGCCCCGCGGGGTGCGAGGGGCCGCGGCCGGTCCTCCGGGAAGCCCCTGCACCACCCCACCGGCGGCGGGGGTGCCCTCGGCGTGGGGACCGCGATGGAGGGGCGCCTGGCAGGCGGAAGGGCATCAGAGAGGGGGCGGGCGGGGGCAGCCTGCTATCCTTCCCCGCCGCGCGGCAGGGCAACGCGGGGCCGCCCCGCACCCCGGGCCAGGAGGTGCACCGCCGCCTGCGGGGACGGAGGCGGGGAGAGAGGGGCGCCGCCGGGCCCGGCAGCCTGCGGGGTCCTAGCCCAGCCGGGCCGTCCCGCTCGCCGGGCAGGAGCGGGTCCCCG
>VYZM01022848.1:222121-254800 GCA_013398915.1 Dromas ardeola
CAGAGGAGGCCACGAAGAGGGTGGGAGGGCTGGAGCCCCTCTGCTGTGAGGACAGGCTGAGAGAGTTGGGGTTGTTCAGCCTGGAGAAGAGAAGGCTCCGGGGAGACCTTAGAGCCCCTTCCGGTACCTGAAGGGGCGTCAAGGAAAGCTGGGGAGGGACTCTGGATCAGGGAGTGTAGTGATAGGACGAGGGGTAACGGTTTTAAACTGAAAGAGGGGAGATTGAGATTGGATATTAGGAAGAAATTCTTCACTTCGGGGATGGTGAGCCCCTGGCCCAGGTTGCCCAGAGAAGCTGTGGCTGCCCCATCCCTGGAGGGGTTCAAGGCCAGGTTGGACGGGGCTTGGAGCAACCTGGTCTAGTGGGAGGTGTCCCTGCCCAGGGCAGGGGGTTGGAACTAGGTGATCTTTAAGGTCTCTCCCAACCCAAACCATTCTATGATTCCCAAGGATGGTTTGTTAAGGACAGAGCCTTCAGAAACCTTGCCAGTCAATTAAGAGCACCGCTACAGCTGGACCCGACTTGTCACCACTGTCAGCACACTCCCTTAGAGAGACAACACCCACATCAGCTACCAGGGAAAACAAGAGAAACCGGAATTCTGGCATGAGCCATGAATTTCCTCTTGAAAAAGGAGCTGCCAGCCCCTCTCTTGGCCTGCTCTGCCTCATTCAGCTCTGCAGCACATGATGCACCTGAGAGAAGGGCAGGGAAGCCTATGTGCTAATCGTGATGAGAATCTGGGTCTGCACTATTACAGCTTCACAAAGACCTATTGTCCCTTCATTAATTCCTAATATTTACCTGCAGTCACTTGAGACATACTTAATTTAGCAAACACAGCAACAGCAAAAGTCATTTGGTCTTTCAACTCAGTTTAGAAACTCCAATTAAACCTAGTATTGAAGTCAAACTCCAAATTTAAAATCCAACTCTTCAGTAATATTTAAGCTTGGCCTAGAACAAACACCTTTTTCTTGTAGACACTAGCGGATCGAAGCAGCAAGATGCCTTGCACGTGGCAGTGACATGCAAATGGCACGTGAATCCTCCTACCCAACACCGCGCACGTCCCTACCACTGAAACAGTCCTGACTTCAGATGAGATTAAGCCAGCAGCAGAGCTTATGTATCAGTACGTTTATAGCCAGGACTCAATCCTCTCTGAAGACATCAGTAACCAACTAACTCTCTCTCTTGTGTGGGAGTGGGACTGCTCACCAATATTAAACTTTCACAATATTTTCTCTGTAAGCAATAATGACCCCTTCTTCTGCCGCTGCTTAAACTACAGCAATGTGGTGTTTGCAGATACAAAACTACCCTTGAAACTCCCACCCAATAATAGATATTATGATGTATCTCCTCCGCAACAGAAGCCATTGCAAGCATGTTGAATCCTGCCTTGACTCTCATCTCACAGAATTCTAGGTCTCATTCAAGGTCTTGGTTTTCTTCAAAACCTAAGACTCGCCTAACAAAAGGCCAACAAAAGCACCCCTCTCCTGTGACCAACGTGCAGGCGTCCTCTCCCCTTTCAGATGACTTCAGAGGAGAATCCTTGCACTGGGATCCGTAACAGATGCCCACTTAGTGATGAGAGAGGGGAGCTGTCAGGCCCTGCTCAGCCCCCAAGTGCCTCCACTGAAGGCTCCAAGGAGTATCCCGGAGCAGATATCCTGGCAAAGCAGCTGGAGGCCACTAGACAGGGGAGCTGAACAGAACACAAGCAAGGCAAGAACCCTGTGGGCTCTGAGCTGCTGAAGCTGTCGGTTTTGCTGCAAAAACCACCCATTTGCAGATGGTATCATAGGACCCCTCTGTCCCTGCATGCATCTCTCAAGGCTGGGCCATCTATGCCTCTTCATTTCCACTTATCCTGGGTGGAACTCTTACATCTGTCTCAGTTTATTACAATAAGAAAGATTTAATGGTCCAAAATTGCAAGAAAGGCAGCAGTTTAGCCATTAAGAAAACCTCTGTGGCAGAAAGGATAATGAAGCACTAGAACAGATTACCGGGAGAAATACAAGATCTCTATCATGAGAGGCTTTAATAAGAAGCAAGACAAACACTCATCGAGACTGTCAGATGAGTATGATTCTGCTCTGAGAGGAAAATAGAGCAGGTAATTTCTTCATGTCCCCTTCTGATGAGTCTACAGTGTAAACCTACTACTGCCATCCCATAGTAGGAATGGAGATGGGCCATTACAGAGCAGTAAACGCTACTTTTCTCATGGTACCTTATGTCCAACTCACTGTTAACTTTCTTGCCTAACCTTATATTTTTCCTCATCTTTGAGGCAGCAGTTAATGTTACTTTTTAATTATTATTGATTAACATCTTACTTATCACTATCTGAGTCACTATCAAATATACCCAGCATTCAAAGGGAAAAACAACATTTCTTGAGGAAATGAGAGATGGTCCACTTGACAAGTTCCCAAAGGATGGTCACTTCCCATGGTACAGTCACTTGTGCTAGCACCAAACTGCCCTCAAAGACTGGAAAGACATTTTTGGATCATATATTCCCACAATAAACTCTGTCTTCTCCTTCCTTTTCCAAATAAGTTATTTTCTTTATAGCTGGTGCTAGTGTATTATTTTCATTGCCCGATCAGCTCAAGTCCTAGGCGTACGAACATAAAACAAGACTCTTGTTCTTTCAGAATCGTTATTAGTTGTAAGCAACAAGAGAGAACAAAATCCATCAAGTAAAGGGAATTTTTATAGAGTATAGTTTGCTGTCACTATCCCTATTACAAGAGAAAATCCCTTATAAAAAGGAAGCAGGAGCTTAGAGAACACACTTACCTTGCTGAAGAAGCTAGGGATGTTCCTTCGTACCTCTTCTTCCTGACACCACTGGGACTGGCTTCGGTGAGCAATCTGTAAACACACACATATGTAGATAGTATGTTACTTCATTTGGGTGCTGCACTGTTTAAAGAAACCCCTATGCCATCTGCTGGAAGAAATCTTACTCTAAGACAACATGCCATACCAACACATCTGACGGCACGCTGTTGGCAGCCTAAAGAGGCAGGATTTTTCAAGATGAAGCTTTACCCTGTTAACGCACCAACTTTGAGCACAGATCACAGGACACACAGAAAGTCAGGGTCAGGAGGAGTGAAACAAAAGCAGGACGAAGTCTGTAAGAAAATAGAAGCCTTTGGACCTATGTCACATGCCAAAGCATATGACAACCCAGCAACAAGAAGTAGCTCATTTTCAAATCCCACTACTTGACTTGAACTTCCAAAGACCTCTTTTGTCTCCTTCCATTGTTTTGTTTTATCTATACACATCACTCCGTGCTTAACGGGTCAGTCTGGTGTAACTCTCTAGGTAACAGCACATTAAACAATAATTTATACTTTTTCCTACGAAAACTATTGCATAATCTTCTCTTCCGAAGGTAGGGGAAAGTGAAGAAGGGGCAGGGATTTGTAACCAGACACAGAAGAATCCAAAAAGAAACACCTTCTTTCTAGCAGCTGTGGCAGATCCCATTCAGGATTAGAGCCTGATTATTTCTGGTTAATGATAATTAGTTTCTCTCTTAACAATGTCTTCAAATAAAAACAAGTTTCAGAATGCAGGAAGAAATGGAGAATTATTACTTATTCCCTAACTCTGCTGCCTCCCCATTTGCCATTTCTTGTCACGCCGATTTTAACAGAATTCTTGGTCTCTAACCTTTGGGATTAATCTACAGGAAAGCTCTTTTCTGCCAACTGTATTTTTCAGTTACTAACACCATAATCACACTCAGGAGTTGAATTGCACTTTAAAGACATATTGCTAAGCGTTAAGTGGATAATTCTCGATTTACTTTCAGATTGAGAAATCTCTACAAGTTTACAAGGCAGGCAGCTATTCTTGACATTTTACAACGAGCAGATACACAGGAATTCAGCATCCACGTCTCAGAAGCTGTCTTTAGTTTTCTGTACCCAACACTCAGCACTACAACTCCTTTAAAATCACCAGCAGCATTTGGCCGTAACACTTCTGGCCATCTAGCTACAGGTAATCATAGTCTCAGGCACGAGACTGAGCTAAATCAGCTTGCTAAAATGCCACGCACTGCCACATGGGATACAAGTACAGTTTCATATAACTCTAAAGCGGACCCAACTATCCACTGCCATCAGAACAGTCGGTCTGCTCTCTACACCCCCAGCAACAAAACTCTAGTGATGGCCTTGTACTGGATCACAGGAGTCAGTTAGATTAGATCTCATTGATCCAACGGAGAAATACACTTGCAATTAGATTTTCTTGGAATCAAAAAATCTGACTCAGATTGCAAAATTGCTATAGCGAACCCTATGGAAGCGGAAAACATTCAAAATATACAACTGGAGTATTAAATAAGCACAAGGGGTTGAAAGCAGGACTGTTTCTATGTTTCTATTCTTATATCAAAATAAAGCATAATACAAAATGATACCATTCACCTGTAGCCCACAGAGAGTAAAGCATATATATAGTTCAGATGGACAGACTGTGGTTCAGCTACAGCATAGTAACCCAATGAACTTGACTCACACTCTTAGGGCTCTTTGAAGATGGGCAGCCAAAACTCAGCCCACCTAAAAGGCTGCTTCTGAAAACACTTTGCTCAATGCAAGAAATACGGCATCTGCACAGACAGAATAAAACTGGGGACTTGTTTCCTCATTCTGTCTGTAAGAATCTATCATTTTATTTCTCCATAAGGATTATAACTTGCATCTTCATCTTTTGACAGGCCAGTACCTCTACATAAAAGGACATTAAGGAAAAAAAAATTATAAATACTTCATGACTGTATGCATCACCTAGACATTTAGGCTCCTGAAATTTCCCCTATTGCTTCCCAGGAGTCTAAGAGTTCCCAGTGCTGCTTCCTGACAATGCCCGCACGGGTGCATAGGACTGCACTACCCTGCAATTCCTGGCTTTCCAGGAAAACCCCAACACTACTTTCTGGGATTTCCCTCAGTTTTGTAGGAATTCCACTACCCCTCCAAATCCCTCTGGGTTTCCAGGAATTCCTTGTGCTGCTTTCTAGGACCACTATAGATCACTTCCCACTCCCCACCCTTATCCCCCCCCCACCAAGTTTCAAGGAATCTCATTTTCTCTCCAGGATTTCTCGCTTTTCTATTTTGTAATTAATATGATTTGCTTGTATAGCACTAGGAAAAGTACAATAATCCTCTTTGCTATTTTTTCCCCTTATGCTATTTAAGACCTCTAGCAAGACGTGGGTCTGTGCTTCAGAAACAGTGCAATGAACATTCATAAAATCATGCAATACTGCAAGGTCATTGTTAGTGTGCATTTAAGTCTTTCCAAAATTGACTCTAGTAACTTCTATTGTTGCAAAATAATCGATTTCATAATTCAAGCACACTATGCTATCCCACTAGTGATAGGCACGTATTATATTGGTTCCTTAAGGAAAGATGTTGGAATCCACTGGCTTATTGGTCTTGAAATGAAAGACAGTAGAAATCTCAGACAAACAAACTTATTTCTCCAAGTTTCATGAAGATGTCAACCAGAATGAAAAAACAAACAAACAAAAATACCCAGAAATGCATCTGCCAGGGACAAAGCCCTTAATTCTCTGGTGAAAATGAAAAAGGACTGGAGCTAGTGGTATATGTAAAAGTTCACAAGAACAGTTGAGTCAATGAACAGAAAATGGCGCGAGATTTATCTGCTATACAACTTTGAGATCCAATTTAAGTCCTGACCTTCTAATGAATGAGAAGTCCCTACCACACACAAAAAGTTAAGTCCACTTCTTCCTAGAATGCTTCCTGAAAATCCAGAACTGCTGGAGGCAGCCTCCTAAAGCTACTGTTAAAAGGTAGGTAATTAAACATCACTTTTTTTTCGAGACTATTGCACAGTAACTTCATCTCTAATACACACATCTACAAGTCTAGGTGAGAAATGCAGAACTACGTATTCAACCTAAACTGTTACTCCAAAATACAATATTGTTAAAACAGAAAGGAACAGGGCGTTTAACAAACTGTAAAATGTTTTGACTCAAAGTGTTGTACAGCAGATGGAGCTACAAGTATGGTCTATGAATAGCCACCTACACATGAGAACACACAGAGATAATAAATATACATAATGTATCCCATCAAGTGATTATCTTAAAACAACTTCTCTTTCCACTGCAAAGTGACACACAGAAGTTCACTTTGGTGAACAAAACTTTGCAACAAAGCAGCTCTCCAAGTTTCACATCAACAAAGATTGAAAAGAAATAAATGTAATCGGCTTAAAATGCTCATTCAAATGTCCCATAGAAGTTCAAGTTCTTCTTTTGACCAATATCTACAACTATGTCATCCGTGTTCCTCTTAAGAGAAGACAAAAGCAGGACAGGGATGTCTGCCATCTTCATCTGAAGTGTTGGGACTGAGAAAGAACATGTGTTATTTCACCATACACCAGTGACAAAACTAAAAATCAGTTTGTTTCCAACAAGATTCCTCCTGGAAGATCACGTGTCCATCCATTACCACACTTCCCAACAAAGCTGTGACACTCCTTTATCACAAATAAGTGCAGTGGAAGAGTTCCACAGGAACCTTCTCTGCAGTCCTCTCTCCCCAAAACGATCCATCTGGGTGACCAACCGGACTGTGCCAACCAGATCCAGAAGCGCTCCCAAGTGTGGAAGGACTTATTTTGCAGAGGAGAAAGTGAGTTTTCCAAATGAAATCTTTCCAACCTCAGCTCCACAGCAGAGTAGAAACATCAATAAATTTTAGATTAAGCACCCACCTTCTCTTCCCTCTGCTTCACAGAAATAAAAGACTTGCAGCAATGGGCAATACTGACTAGAAATATTCACTAATTCCCCTTTTTTCCCTACTAGCTATGAGGTGATCAAAAAGAAGTATATGAATAGGCTAGCAGAGTTCTTAAGGGTTTTCCAATGAAATATGTAAACTCTTTCCCAGTAGCTCACAAATCCAAGACCATCCAACCTGATGTTGAATCACTTGACTTTTCCGTAAGTTACATGAATTGAAAGCCTCGTGCAATTTACACTGGACTGTTGTATACATACTAACATCTTCTCCCCCTCATAATCATACTTTCTCGCCTTTCCATCTGGCTCAAAACCATGGCAAACTGTGTCTAACACACATCAAAAAAACAGGTATAAGACAGGACTGCCAAAAAAATCTAAGAACATTACCTGTTGCAATTTTTCAAAATTTAGATACATCACCACAGGAACATACTATTGTTTAAATCATGCTTTATTAGAAAAAAAATCTTCTTGATTACATAAATACAGATAATGTACTCAAGGGATTACCATTTTAGACACTAACTTGATTTCCAATCATAATCTGTATGCTCAAGACTAAGCAATGCCCCACTTTTAATCGTCTTAATAAACAATGAACCGCTAAAGGTGTAAATTTGCATGATGAGTTCTGAAAACGTCCACCATGTATGACATATTTGAAGTATTATTAAAGTCAAAATTGCGCAGGTGGCATCTATACTTAATATCCTTAAGTAGCAGCAGACAATTCTCCGGCAAGACAGGCTATATTATCTCTCATTAACACCACAAAGCTAAGGCTTTGCAAAATTCTTGTGATTCTTGTGTTCTCAGAATTGTTGCCTATGTTTGACTATTTCTTATCATCAATGAAAAGGGTCATATCCAAATTTGCAATCTGGCCTTTAGATCTCAGTCACTGAACCCTCAAAGCTATTGTTTCCCTTCAACAGAAAGATTAACGTTGTTTCTTTAGGAGTAAATTCAACTTCAGCTTGCTTCCCAATGTCAATTTAAGCCAGCTGTGGTAAAATGGCTGAATTCTACGTTTAAAAGATCTACAATATCCCTCTACCCATATGAGTTCCATTGATAATTCCAAAGACATTCAGAAGTCCTGCACAAGTAAAAATCTTCTCTAACTGCACACGCTATTTCACATCAGTTTAACTTAATTTCTTGCAACAGCCTTCAAAAAATTACTACTTAAATAAGCAGCTACATTCAAAACCAGTTATTTTCAGTTAATCTACTGAAGTTAATAACATTACAAAACAAACAAGCAAACAAACAAAAGAACTCTAGTTTGGGAATCTTTGGATTAAAATACAGTTTTATTATCTCTGAAGTTCAAAGGAGGGTTCCGAGAGAGAAGTTCTGTATTAATCTAGGCAGATATATGCTAACATAATGTAATTTTTACTTTGACTGTACTCACAGGAAAAGGCCATCATCGTCTAATAACCTTTCATCTCATTAAAGAACCTGAAAAAAATACGTCTTCATACACATAAGCAGGTTACGAAATAACTGACCTAAAACAACTGAACTACACCAAATGTAAAACAGACTTTCAAGAAGTCAGCCAGGCAGTTCTAATGTAATATACCCACACTCCCATGAGTCACAGGCTGGAACAGCTTCGTCACCAATTCTCTCATAATGCTTAAGTACCCAGCAGGCACAACAATTTCTATGACAGTGTACATATGGCTAGTGATATAAACAAAATAGCGTACATAAAATTTATATGAAGTACAAACAATTTTTTGGTTTCATTAATAACACAGGAGAGATTTGATCAATACGTTGTACTTTAATACAAAAGCTAAAATACCAAATGCCTCATTTGTATGGGCAAGACATTCTTAGTCACCTCCTTCTCGCCATCCTCACATGTATACATTGAGGGTAGAATTCCCAACATGTAAAGAACAGTAGCATACCACTTCACATGGTACTAATCCACCCCCAAGCTGGCAAGGACAGAACAGCTTGAAATTCCAGCAGGACAATATAGCTCCAAGACCTCTATGGAGTATTTTTAGAGGCTCAGACAAAATACACCTCATCTCTTTTCAGTTCAGACAGTAGCTCTAAACTAGAGTGATTTAGATAGTCCTTAATTTTCAGTTTGTCCTAAGTTCCTTAAACAGATTGCTTAAAGAAAAATCCATGAAAGACAAACAGCTCTTGCCCAGAACACTGTTTCATAGATGTCCATAAATATAAATAATGTGGAACTAGGATGAGACCAAGAACAGTGTCCATATTCAGAAAACTAAAAAGGAAAATGCATGCCATCTGCAAATCAGCCACACAGAAAAGTTTAAAATACCTCTTTGTCAGACTCTGAAACCTAATTTATCAATCCTGAAGAGCAAGTCACTGTGTCACTGCCATTGTCTGGCATCCTGCACGTACTCCGAAGATCAACATTGAACAGTTTGTAAAAGAAACATCAAAGAAACCATGTCCTAAGTGCCAAAACCAAAACTTACTGAAGTAAAGCAAATCTGCATAGCAATTCTTTCTGAGAGCACAGTTCCACCAGGAAAATGCTTTTCTTGGGATGAAAATCCATTTTTAATAAAACATCAAAAAAGCCTTTATCCTTAGATAAAGATCTTCTATTTTCTCATGTCCCTGTCATGTTAGCTGTTCAGCAATGATCTTCCACAATTCCTGTAGGAGTGGAAAAAATACATATAGGCATTGTCTCACATCAGCAGGTTGCAATTATAAAAAAGTTCATCATGCCTACTTGAAGACGAGTTTTAAGACACACCCTATACCTCCATCTACAGATAGCATCAATCTGTGGATGGATACTACATCCATCTAGGTAATCTCCCAGAACAACCACCAAATTATCTTTGGGACAGAGCAGTAGAATTGATTTCTTTATCCTTGTAGCATGATTTTTTAAAATAAAAAAATATTATCATTCAAAGAATTTGTTTTAAAATAATTTCATCCGTCTGCATGACCTTCTGCAGTATTTTGACTGATAATCTTGCTCTTTTTCTTAGCCTTTGTTAACAAACCCTTTCAATAACACTAGCAAAAATACAACTGAAAAAATACTCAATTTACTGAGGAAGGAAGAGGAATCAAGCTCTCACAAATGCATGTTTTATATAAACACACACACGCGCTTATCTACTGGACAATGAAAATGAAAACCAAACCACTTTATTTCTGTAGAATAAGTTAGTATACACTTTGTCTGCTATACAAAAGATCAGTAAGCAGACTATCACATACTTTTCACCATGAATTGTGGCGATATACTTCATGATAAACAACAAAATTAGACATTTTCAAAATGCCCAATTTCAAAGACCAGTAGCCTTCCGCAAAAAGGCTAGGGCATAAGTTTACAGATTTAGGTATAATCCAGGTTATATTTATGTACTTGTAAAACTTGTTTTAAAGTTTTGCATGCCTGTTTTCTGCCTGAAGGTATCAGCATTAAGTAATATAAATCAATCTCATGAAGTAACTGTGGCCCCCCTAATCTTACTACGCATACGTACTGCAGAAGACACAGCAATAGTATGTTGTCTACAGGAACATCAGTTTTTGGTAAAAGATTTTAAATCCAGTACAAGATTTGCAAGTTCTCCAAAAAGATCTGTTAGATTGTGCTGTTCTAGAAGCTAGCAAGCTATTAGCTACCCTGCATAATATTCGTAAGAGTAGACATCTGGAAAAAAAAAAATAGAGAAAGAGAACCATAACTGCTTGGGAGGTAATTAGGTAACTACAAAAATTACATCCGACATGTTTCTGAATAACAGTATTTTACAGCTAATCGACTTCTTCATAGATATTAGAATATTATTTCCTGAACCCCAAACTGGGAAAGGAATTACTAAAACTATGAAATGAAAGCTCTTTTACAAGCAAATAAATGAGAAGAGATATTGGTCCCATTTTCTAGTCAATTGCAAAAATTGTATTTTACAAAGTTAACAGATATTGTTTCTTAACCTTTGAGGAAATGAGTGCAATCTAAGCCACTGTACTGCTGGTGCTAGAAAAGGGTATGTTATGTCAATCTAGTACAGATTATGTAAGCACAAACAAGAATCATTTTAAAACAACAAAAAGCTAAATGGAAATAAATGAAAAGGTAACGTTTATTCTCCTTTTCTTACTTATGTTAAGTAAACAGCTGAAAACTAATTTGAGATGATTAGCCCAACATACTACATTTATTTTAATGAATGCCACTTACCAACTGCTCAATTCGTTCATAAACGAGAAACTGACAGAAATCAAGCTTAATGGGCTCCACAGTATATTTCATTTTTCTATCTTGGAGGTTCTCCAAATCATTTAGAGTATTTCTAAAATGACTGTAGGCTTCACATGTAACATCCATGTGTCTTAAAGTGAAGTTCAGCCTGGCAAGAGAATATTTAATTTAAAATGACTCTCCTATACTGGCATCTTAAATAGCTTTGTAACTTTCCTCAGCTAATGGAAAATGCGTGTCTTCTCAGTGTAATTAACTAACATCGATAGCCAAAAAAAAAGTAACCTCCCGCTATTCCTGAAAAGCAGATGAGACTTATGTTAGCATCAATACACCAATAACTCTTGAATGAATCTTTCCATTGATTTTAAGGCACTTTGCCACGGCAGAACCATTGGCTTGGCTTCCTGGACGAACACTTGGCAGCAAATCATATGAATAGCTATTGCTTAGATATCTCGAGAGATTTAAGCAAAGCCTATTTATATATTAGTTTATGAATGGACTGCAACACATGACTACTTAAAAACGTTCAACGATTCCTTGAAAGAACAAGAGAAATTGTTATACAGGTTCTCAAACTGGGAAACATATATCCTAATTACAAGCCCTTCATTTTACTCTATGACCTCAAAAATATATAGCAAATGTTGTCAGACATTAGACAATACATCAGCCTAGCCACCTATTTATCCTTATTTGCACAGAGGTTATCTGCTGTGAGACAACGGTAGGACAACAAAAGCCAAACTCTTGTGGAAGTCAAATTCCGAACTGATGAAAATAGAGCACATATAAAACCAAATTCTTGTTCTGAGCATATATGGCAGCCTAGGATCAACTAATACAATGAAAATCAGAAGCTAACCTTCAATCAAAACAGATGTTTCTTCCAAATAAAGAAAGCATGTAAAGTTTTTAGTGCTTTTTATTTGAAGTTCTTGGTAATACTTACCTCTTTTCTAATGCTAGGTAAACTGTGCAAGAATGTCTCAAGCTGTGTGTGATTCTATACAGCATTCGGAACAAGGCATCTGTCAGGTCATCGTCATAGAACACTACAAAAAAACGATTAAGAGCATAAAATATGTACATTTAAGTGTATTATTTACTTAAGTCTCAAGTATGAAACAACAAAGGCCTTAGTTTAATTATTCTAATCAAACAAGTCACTATTTTAACTAAATCCCAAAGTATATTTTTAATGGCAACAAGTGACCCTGTAATAGTATCCACTACTGCTATTTATATTAAGCTGTCTTTAAGATTTCTCTTTTACCAATGGGAATCAATTCTGCCAGACAACTTAGAATCATCTAAGTTGGAAGGGACCTTTAAGATCAATGAGTCCAATCATTAACCTAACACTGCCAAAACCACCACTAAACCATGTCCCTCAGCACCACATCTACCCATCTTTTAAATACCTCCAGGGATGGTGATTAACCACTTCCCTGGGCAGCCTGTTCCAATGCTTGAGAACCCTTTCAGTGAAGAAATTTTTCCTAATATCCATCCCAAACCTCCCCTGGTGCAACTTGAGGCCATTTCCTCTTGCTCTTACAAAACTTAAACAAGATTTCTCTCAGCCTGGAAATACCTTACTGCAAAGCTGAAAAAAACAGGATATCACAATGTATAGGGCCTCATTTCTTACAAAAATACAAAAAAAGGCAGTAACTAATATCATCATAACCATATCTCCTTGGAAAGCAGTCTTGCAACACCTTTCAATATCATAACTAAAACCACTCCCCCTTTGATATGTTATCTATATATCAAAACAATAATGGTTTTCCTATATAGATAGCCTGTCATTTTTCAGTGTTTCACTTAAGCAAGAAAAAGAGCAGGGGAAAAAAAAAAAAAGACAGAGATATCCAAAGGCATAGACTCTACGGGCAAGCGCAGCATCTGAAACTCCTTTTGTTGTCCTACCTTTGTCTTGCATCAGATAACCAAACTCTTCTGAAAGTCAAATTCATCACTTACTTGCGATTACGTTGAGTAATTTATTTAGTCACAAATAATTACCACACCAAAGGAAAGAAAAAGCTAGTAGTTTTCAACATCTGTTCTCCTGTTGCTAATTCAGAATGTGAATATAATTGTTTGTGTTTTTTTTTAAATACAGGCAGAGCTTTTGACTAAGATTTTAAAAGCAAATTAGGTATGTTTAAATTATTACTCATAATGCTCAAGTGTTTGATTTAAAAGCTTATTGTTTATATTTTCCTACCATCAGCTGCCATTATCACAGTACAGTGGTCATGTAAATCAGCAATCTCTTCTTCAGACCAGCTATAAGGAGCTTCAGGATCTGTAACAAAAAAATACGGCTTTGGTGTACATGATTAAATGTCTCAAATGACTGACAGCTAGAAAAAAGAAACTTCTTAACTCCTGTGGTCATCTGCTACTCCATAAATGGAGCACCCCACTGAAGGTAAACCAAACCCTCCCTCTATTCATTCTCTGCAGTTCCCTGCAGTCCTTTGCTGTTTCTGCATTATGTCCATCCTCCCAAGGCTGACTGACAAGAGTAAGTTTTCTTTGACTTTTGAATTTACAACAAATTACTACCCTGTAATGAGATCACAGATTTAACCAGATTAAAATAAATGCTCCTTTAAATAAAGAAAAAAAAGCATCTTCGTATAAGTTTTGATTAAGCTTCCTACTTCAGCATGATTTTAAAAATTTAGACTTTGTTAAAAAATAGAAACTTTCTTCTGAATGTCTGAAAACCATAAAGCCTTTTCAACTCGCAGATTCAAATACTTTCATTAACCAGATTTTTTTGGTCCAAGCGAGGGTCTTGAATGTGTAAAGGATGTTTCCACTTGCTTAAATAGTTGCTCTATTTTTTAGAAGCATTTCAGCAAATGTAACTGATGATATAAAATTCTATAAAGTAGGCTTCTTATAACCTAGTGCTACAATTTTGTGTTGACCTTGCAATCACTGGAAAGAAAGTTTTAGTGATCTGCTTTACTATCCTTAATTGCACTTTAAATGTTGCTCGTTAGTTGCTTTTATTTTGCTAAAAGCAGAACACATTCCATTGGCAAATATTTAAAATATAACACATTCACCACTACCTTTTATACATCTTCACCACCTACCCTCTCCACCACCATTTGTAGTTTTGTATTCATCAGTCATATGCCACACAATACCATCACATCCAAATCTGAATTACAGTAACTCAAATCTGTGTCATTGTGCCTAGATTCCATTATCACCGCATAACGGACACATCTTATTTGCACCTCTGGATTTTGAGCTAAGTAAAGGGCAGCCACTACTTGTCTATTCTCAACCTATCAGTAAACCCTTCCTTACTCATTCACGTGGCAATGATGCACCCAAGACAATAGTGTACTTTCAACTATTTTTCCAGAGGACTTACTTCAAAAACAACAGAATAAGCTTTTCTTGATGGCTCTGAAGGGAAAACCACCAAAACAAAACACCAAGCCCTATCTGAAAGGAGCCATTATAACCACCTACCAGTGCAGAATTCACCTTTCAGCCAGTCCAGCTCTTTTACTTTAACATCCCCTCCTGTGGGTGAAGAAAGATCCCATCAGTCACAAATGGCCTTTCAGACAGAACCTAAGCAAAAGCAGAGTCAAAACCCGTACCAAAACAAGTGATGAAGATCTATCACAAGGACATATAAAACACGTTGAACATCAAGTCATTTACCGTTCAAAACCAGTCACCCACTCACAAGAGAACAGGCTGAATTTAAAGGTCAGAAAGACAACCTATGTTCTCTTTTACATATCTCACCTGCAAAACACTTCTCCTTTCCAGAGATCTACCTCTGTCATTTACACTCTGTTTATGTGACCCTGGGCACCTGGATATCTGGGATCCTCCCAAGTACCTCAGTGAAACTCACACGATGACTGTGTAGAAACTACAGCTGGTCTTAAATGATGACCGGAGAAAGTATTTTGCTCTCCTCAAAAGGAAGCTGTCCCATTATGGACCACATATAGGTATCTTGCATTTTTTTTTTTTAAATGAGTCACTTTTAACCAAGACAAAAATTTAATTTTAGTTGTGAATATGCTAGGTAGCCAATGACTGTACTGTTTAATCCCAAAGTAGTTCATATATAGTCAATTGCACAAACATTGACTGCCTAGCACTTACTTCCTGGCTCCATCAGGTGTCTGTTTAATGCAACATTTTGCTCACACATGGCCAGAAGATCTTCACCAACATCTGGAAAAAAGCAATAACGATATTCAAAATAAGAATATTTTGCATGGGCTGTGCATGCCCCTGACCTCTCGGACTAATACTGTAAGTTTCTCTCAAGATGACGGGATTAAGGAAAATTCAGAGCAACTCTATCTACTGATGATTGCTTCCCTAGTATCCTTGCTTTTGTCTTTCAGTACAAAGCTCTGAGACACCCTTGAAAAAGAAGTTAGATCCCTGTACTACCTATTTTAATCTAGGCACACTATCTTGAGTTCACAGCAATGTATCTTGCTTTTAAACTCTTGCGTTTAGAAGTAGTATTGCTTTTTCAATCTGTTGAGGAAATTCTTGTTATTTTTCAATAAACACAACAACCTTCTACACATTAATAAAAAAAAAAATAACTAAAACTGAACAGATGAGGATGAAAATGCCAGGATGAAAGAGCACCGCTTCGTGAAGTTTCATGAAAATATTTAACTGAAAAAACTGCCTTACCTGTGCAATAAACTCTCTTGGCAACTGTTCCCATGATAATGCTTGTAATTCCAGTGCCACCTCCAAGCTCTAGCACTGAGCAACATCTGAACGTGTCCCGTTTAAACAGAATGTAGTCAGCAAGAAGAAAGGCTGCACGCCAGACCTGTGGATAAGAGAAGCAGTTAAAACTGAGTAAATGCTGAAGCACAATCCATCAACAGCAAGATGCTACAAGTCAGACTACATACCTGTTTACCGACGTCTTCTAAGGGGGTGGCCATAGTATGTTCTGTAAAAATGAAAGTAGAGCACAAATAATTACCACAAAATGTTCAAATCAAATTCCATAGTGGCAAATTTGAAAATCAAGTCATGCTTCCCTTTCAAATATAGAACTGAACACTCTTCATTCTATATAATAATGCTAGATAATGTGGAAAACACCATTCTAACTATGAGGCATTGAGTTTCCCACGGTATACTATTGCCCAAATCACTCCTGGAGAAAAAAAGTAAATTTTTAAAGTATTTACAATATCACAGTATTATGTTTGTTTTATCATCTCCCTTCACTTAACAACTGCTGTTCCATTTCTAAAGAAAACCTATTTTTCATTTGTTTTACACAACCATATTTATTCAATTTCTCCTTGACCGTAAGCCTGCTATTTACCTATTTTAACAACATCACTGCAAGCGCATTCTTGTTCTTCATCTTCAAAAGCATCATCTTTCCCTTTCATCAAAATTACAGGATACACTTTATCCCTCAAAAGATCCTCCGCTTCTAAATCAGAAGCTCTTCGAGGTCTTCTGACCACGTCCAAGTCTCCGTCATCATCTAGCAAGGCTTCTACTCCTTCACTACTTAATTCTCTTTCTTTCTTTAGATTATTTCTGTCCTGGTCACGCGGTTCATCTCCACTTCTGTACTGGTGTTCTCTCTCTGTTATAGCTTCTCTCACATGTTTCTCAGGTGGCAAATCTTCTGTGTTCCAAAGGATTTTGAAATACGACAGAAATACTGTAAGATCACGAAGTGGGGAAAGAAGTTAAACACCAGGTAAGAACAGAATCTCTGCGCAACTTCCACAAGCATGAAATTTTGGTATGCATTTCACATATTAAAAATCTAGAGGATAAAAAATTATACAGATAACTTGAAATATAGTTCAATTTGCTATGAAGAAATATTTCTGTCATTAAGGTCTGTCAGCAGAAATAAATTAAGCACTTTCACGGTCTAGTCTACTGGCTGACTCAGCATCTACACAGTCACAACGCACATTTTCATCTGATTTAGTAACACTTATTTTAACAATTGGCAGAAGGGATGGTTTATTACATCCTCCAAAAGATCTTCTCTTGAGACAAGCTCAAACCAAGTTGAAAGAAGAATTAATATAAGTTAGAAGTTCTTTCTTTAGGTTAAGATTTAATTTCTATCTTATAAGAAACAAAGATGTTCTAGTAAAAAGTGAGCAGAATTTTTTTTTACTGTTTTAAAAGCCTTTAGGAATGCAACCAACTTCAGGCCTTGAAATCAGCTTAGTATGAACATGAGAGAGCAGAAATAAGCTCACAGGAGACAGCTTGCTGAAGCTGGACATGCTGACACTTTCTTTTTATTTATGTTTAAAGTCTTCAGACTGAATCTTTGAAGAGACTAAATGATTTAGGCCATTGTTCTCAATCAACCAATTTGTTAAAAACCCTTTGCAACCACCATCCAGTCACGTCAGCATCTATTAAAAATTTTAAATCATCTAAATGCGCACTTTGCAATTTTAATTACAGGAATCCGTATTGTCTGAATACAACACATGAGGAAGAACAAACATTTGTACTTCCTTCTACAGTTGATCTCTGCTCTACAGCAGTGCTTACACACTGTGCTTGACTGAACGGGCCACTCATGGAATACAGAATCACGGAATTTGATTCACGTACTCTGGTACAATATCATTGTTTGTAGACATCTTAGGCTGGATACTATTACTCCAAAATCACACACAATGTGTTGAGACTTGAGAAGAAGATAGCCAAGAATACAACTAGTGAAAAAGGTCAACATCAGCACGATTATAAGAAGAATGTATTAGAATTACGTTCATTCACACCAAAAGGGAAGAGATAAAGTGCTTGCCACCATTGCTTTCAACAATTTCACAATTTATGGAGTTCTATTTCAGTTTCTTTAGAAAGCAAGAGATTCAAAGTTGGTCTACTGTAACCTGAGAGAAGTTCTTCCCTAGAGAGACCATTTTCATCTAGATCTAAGAAAATCTTCATTGCCTATCCCAGTGTGAGAAATTTTTAAAGTCATCTACTGTTTGCATGACAACCAGATTAAACTGATCTGAATATTTAACAATTTAGAGGATGCCATCAACGCATGAAGTGCTTTTGTTCTCCAAGTCCATTCTGATACTTTGCATGTTCTATGGCATTTCAAAAGGTGTAAGGTAAAACTGACCCAAAGCAGCAAAGACTAAATCCCATGAGGTTCCCTAAAAACCTGCAAAGTGACAGTGGTAAATTGTCGTCGTATTTGTTAGAGTAAAAGCTGTCATACTACAACCCAATTTTTGTCTTAAAAAAGGAATTTCCCAGACCAAGTACATTTAGAGTAAGTAGCAAATGCTGTCATTTCATTCTGTTGAAAGGTTCTTTGCATTAAACAAAAGCACAGCAAACAAACGTCAAACAGCATGAAGACACACCACAGCATTAATTACCTGGTTTTGACCTGATCAGGGTCAAAATTATTATCCACTTTTTTGTCAAGCCTACTTTTATCATTTTTTATGTTGTCATATGCTCGAACAGCTGCAAAAGTTATTCTTTTTGTCACAACTGGTTTTGAAAAAACAATTAACACTTCTGTCACAGCAGGAGCAGTACTTTTCTACAGAACATTTTACCAGCAGCTTCAAGGTCAGTTTCCTTGACAACTTTATAGAAACCTCCAAGCTGGCAATCAGTCAGAGGCGTTTGCCAATTCATTTCCACTACAGCCTTGACTCTTCAAATTACATGTCTGTCAAAACCATTGCTATTCTGAGCTTTCTTGTTGCCTGTTTTTTTTTTTTAAACCAAAAAAACCCCAAAACCCAAACAGAGCTGTTAGGGTCCTCTGGAAGAGATGGTAAATCATCACATAAAGATTTTATAAAAATTCATAAATTAATTACTGATAAATTTTGTTTTAAACTTAGGCTATGCCATTTAAAATCCCTGGCTTCTCACCTTTCGTTTGTATGCAAGAAACATTCCAAATTTTTGAACATGTTCACAAAGTGCTATATTGAGATTATAGCTAAATGAACAAATAAATAAGTAAAATTAAACCTGCAAGCAAGTTAATCTGGTTACTTCTTCTCAGAAAGTAATTCAAAATTTCTTTTTTTAAGATAGGCTGTCTACAAATTCTGCATTAATAGTTTTCATTCCTGTAGATAATTTCATGAGGAGAATCCAACTAGCCCTCTTCCTAAAGACTGAGTAGGAAGTGATGCTGCTTCTAACTGGAAGAAAATATGTAATGATTAATATCAACCCTTCAAAGGAGGATTCAGACATTACAAAGATACGAATACTCTTAAAATACGGCTCCATCAGTCTAAACATACATTACCTGGTTGTCCAACTGCATTTAATCGTACCATAAGATGTCTTTTGTTTGGACAGTGTAAGTGAACATCAGAAAGCACAGTGTCACTTTTAAATGTGCAGTTATCCATCTCCTTCTCTGTTACATCTACCATGATGTGCTGGTGACAGGGACATCTAGAGTACCCAAACAGTCCCCTATGAAGTGCTGTCACAAAGTGATTTGATACTCTTCTATTAACAGCATCAAGTAACAGTTTTGCTCAGCAAGATAACCTCATGACATAGTTTCTGAGAAGACCTCAGGCAAGATGTGACCGTGCAATCTCCACCATGCTCCAAGAAGACAGCAAACTGTGCATCAGGATATTCAACCTAAAAGCAAACACGGACAGCTTTGAGTGACATGCTGACACTGTTTGAACACTGCTCCAGCAATATTTTAGCAGATAAATATCAGATTACACTGTCCAATAAAATTGCAATGCTCCAATGCTCTCTTTTACAATGCTCCAAAGAATCATCAAACACGCAATTGCTAGTAGCTCACTGGCAGACATCACATATTTTAGAAAGAGCTACTAATTAGCTTGTGCTAAAAACACCCCACCCCGAAAAAAAAGAGATGGTATCATGAACGCAGACTTACAATGTTGAGTCAAGGTCTTTGAAGGAACATAAGGCCTTGCGTACACAACTTCACCATTTTAAGGGATCTTGTTCTTCACAGGAATCTCTGAATTTTCTCATAATTGGACACAATTACCAAACGTATTATCATAGGTTAGTCCCCCAAATTTTGTAAAAGGAGTATCAGCCCTTCCAGGAGAAAATTCGGCTCCTTTTATATGCCTCCACTAATTGGGCAATTAATATCTTTGGCACTCTATTTTTCTCCAGAAAGACCTGAAATCATCCTCATTACCTAATGTCCAAGGCTGAGGTGTCTCTATGTCCTAAGGCACAAACAAATGAATTACCTCATATAAACAGAAAGAGGACACTTATTTCCCTATACTCTACAAAACTTTACATTTTTTGAAGGGTATGCCAAACGCTGATGAACCATAGATCTGAAAACAAAATTTATGTCTTTAAAAACCGAGATCACAAGCTTAGATCACACACACACAAATCGCCAAGCTTTATACAGATGATTTAGTTAACGAAGACACCCAGGTCTCACCAGCTATGTGCACCCCTAATATACCCCAGATGTGAAAACTGTTGATGCCATTTCCTACGTTGCCATTAAGTCTTGAAAGATTAAGCTAAATTCCCTATTACCTGCTTGTACCTGAACAGGATCGTGAACACACAGGCTTAGAACGCTTCAACTTACAGGCAGCCTTCATAACTCTAGTTATGAAGTTCTTACTAACTTTTGCACAGCCTGACCCAGCCGCAAACCTGCCGTCTGCCAGCAGAAATCTGTGCACGAGCTACATCCAAACCCGACGCGGAGCCACGCTCCGCAGCTCCTCCGCCACCCGCGGAGGGGACGCGCCAGCCCGGCTCCATCGGGGGAAGGCCGGGGCCGCTCCGCGGGCAGGGCAGAGCCCGACGCCTGGGGTTTCGGCCTGCCCGCAGCCAAAGCCGCCTCCCCCCCAGGGGCCACCGCCTCCTGCTCGGGCACCGCCGGCGCGGCCCCCGGCCCTGCATACACCGGCAGCTTTCCCAAGGAAACCGACCCCTTCCTCCTCTCCCCCGGGGCCGCCCCGCCGCAGCCCCTCAGCGCCCCCGGGGCGGGAGGAGCGGCTCGGCGGGGCAGGGACGGCTGCGGGGAGCGGAGCACCGGAGCACGAAGGCGCCGAGGCGAGCGCGTCCCCCGACCTCTGCCACGACTCCCACCTGCCGCCACAGGGCGCCTCCCGCCGCCATTTCGGAGGCGACGGCCCCTTCCGGCGCGCCGCTGACGCCGCGCTGAGGGACGGGCGGGCTGAGGGACGGGCGGCCGCCGCCCCNGCTTGCGGCTAGGCCCGGCCCGGCCCGGCCCTGCCCGCCTGCTGCTTTCCCGGGGCACAGGCTGAGGAACAGCCGTCCCCTTGCGGTGCTCCTGGGGCGTGCTTCTTTAGGCACTACCCAGCGCTTGAAATCCTAAGTAAAAATCGATCCGGGGAGTCAGTAAAAGGAAACTGCAGCGGCTAAGTTTAGTCTTGCCACTGAAGCATCCATAGCAGCTGAATCCGCATTTCTTACCCCAGTTCTTTTTTTTCCTTGGTTTCAGTGTTGCGCCGTCTCAGTTCATGTGTAATTCCATGCAAAACCACCAAACAACTGCAAAACAAAAAATGAAAAAAACCTATAGGGAATCAAGTGGACATTTCTTCCTTAGCCTAAATAATGTCAGAACTCTATGACCACCGAAAGATTAGATGGAGCGATAGCCGTATCTGCTCACTGATTTGGGGGATAGAGTGTTTAGCTGCTTAATTCTGCAGAGTTTCTAGCTAGGTACCAGGAACCAGGTACAATAAACTAAAGATCGAGTTGGTTGTTGAGCAGGAACACCAGACCAGAGTGCTTTGGGAAACTTTAATAACAGAAATTTATCTAACTTGCAGAGTTTGGCGGCAGCCGGCTAGCAGGCTCCAGTCTCCGTGCGTTGGATGTGGGTGCCTGAGGTGGCCCTGGCACTGCAGAGCCCAGCACTGGCCACTGGCCTGGCGCCGGCCAGGCCCCATGGCCCAGCCCCGCTGCCCCGAGCCCGCCGGCCGTCTGCGGGCATGGCACAGCACACCCACTGGGCACGATGCTCTGCATCCCCGTCTGGGCAAAGCCACGACAGAGATACGCGCCAGGCTCCCCTCTGCATTCTAGTTACGTTCCTCTGCAAGCCTGCAAGGGCTGCTGAAGTTGTTCCTAGCTTTCAGAAGGAGGATCCAGTTCCAAAGTGGGCATTTACATATTAATTACTTGTTATATGAAACTGATGTCAATTGCTACAGATGATCCTTGTATTTTTCTTGAGTGGATGCTTGTGGGGAAGGAAGAATTAAAAAATTAATGCTGGAAAAAACCCTTGGAGTGTAACGCATAGTCTGTATTTTTTTCTAGATGTCTGTTTCTCATCATCTGCATCCTTCTATAAAGGCTAAGAATTATTAAGAGAGTGAAGTAATCTTTCCCTATTTTTATAATCTACAGTGTTGAGTGATAGTGAAATGGAAAACACAGTGAGCCATTCAGATCTCTCATTGGAGTTTCTATGGGGAATTCTATTGGACGAACATCTGACAAAAATGCTTTGGAGATTTGTTTTCCTTTCATCTGGCTCCTGTGAAAGAGCAGAATATTATTTTACTTCCTGTAGTGACACGCTGCCACATAAATTATTACTGCAGTCTCTCTGCTGGCATATTCCCTACTGCTGTAAAGTGCTAACAACATGAAGACAATGCATATTATATTTTTCACAAAATCTTACCAGTTTGCAACAAGAGATACTTGCTGGTACGCAGACTAAGTATTACTAGAGCAGTAGCTAAAAAGCTAGGTGTTGCATTACACTACACAGGATCTTTTAAACACAAAGGTACATTATATGAGAAATGGTGCTGCTATAATTTCTTTTCTAAAAAATGCATCTACATTGTTTCACATATATATATAATTATTAGGCAAAGCAGGAATATCTTGTGGCTGCAGAAGGTCTTAAAGGAGCCAGCGTGGCTGCAGACATTATAATGTGGGTGATAACTTAATGACAGTTGTTCAGGGACAATCTGGCTCTGGAGATGCAGTTTCTGTACTACAGACACGAGGGCTTTGGCAGCAAATCCCTGAGATGTGCCTCTTTTAAAAAGACTTCAGGATGCACCTCAGTTACATTTCCTATCTTCCTCACAGCGATGTGAGCTAGGAATTTGCTTAAAGAAAGCAACCCAAGAGTATCCCTTAGTCACATCACACTAGGAATTCGGGGACTTAAAAGAAATGACTGCTTCCCACATGATTTTTGCCATATCCTTTCATGGCCCAAAGGATATTGCTAGGACAGTTCCTTACAGAGCGCCTTCTAAAACACCAACACTGCTGCAGGAGGCTCACAGAAGAAGAAAAACGTACAGACAACCCTAAAAAATATGTATCACAGGGAAAAACTAATTCCTTAGGAACAGATAAGAGAACAGAGCTGATTCTAACAAGTCAGGAATAAGCAGATGAATTAATACACCACCATGTATGTGCTCTTGTACTATGCAGTGGTATATTGCTGATAGCTCACGGTAACTTTCCAGTACATACTGTGCTGACTCTTTGCTTGTCTTCTTTTCTTTCACTATGTGTCTACCAGACAGAAGCACATTCTGTGCTTTCGTTAGGTCAGTAAAAACAAAAAAAGCAAAACAAAAAACAAACTAAAGGCTGTCAGGAAGAAAATAACGTATCAGCCCTCATCATTTCAATCCTACTGTACTGGGGCTGTTGAAAGGAGATATGCTGAAGTAGTTTTCACTACATCTTGTTTACTGGTATGCAAAGTACTTGAGACGAGTTCCTTAAGCCATCAAGCAGCACTGAGAAATGCCAGGTAACACAGCGAATAAAAGGACTGTTGGTCTAGATGATAAAGCAGTAAAGAATTTTGCTCTGCTTGCCAAGCATGTATGGCACCTCAGTGTTGGTCACCAGCTTGAAAATTCTTAAATAACGGCTTGAAATTGAAAAGTGCATGAGAGGAATAACTGAAAAATAATTAAAAAGGGCAACTGCAGCTGTCAGCTTTTTTGTTTCCACGTTTCCTGAATATGCATTGGTCCTTCCCAGGGGAAGCTAAGAATCATACTGCCTCACCAGCAAGAAAACTGAATCACAAAGCACAAACATTAGCAACACAGAGCTAAAATCCACAGTGATTTCTTTTTCATTAACTATTTTGTGGTGGTTTATCAGATACATTCACACTCTCTGACTATAGCATTTTTCTCCATGGGCTTATTCAGAACAATAATTTGCATGCCTTTGTCATCACCCCATCATGACTTCTCACGTCCAACACAAGCTGATTTGCACAGAAATTCTTCTGAGAGAGGCGTGTATGTAATGTCTCAGGTGATTCTTAGAACAATGTCAACCCAGTGACTATGACTGCAAACACCAAAAATATCTCTCTTTAGTCAGGGGAAAAGGAGCAAAATTAAGGTAAATGAAAAGCCCTCCTTCACTTCCAAGCACATCAAATCCACAAAATACAAAAGCCACCCTGATTCTTCAGCAGCAATCAGGAATCATAAATTGTCTTTTAAATCAGTATCTCTACACTAGATTACAATGAAGAACTGCAGAAAAGGATTCTATATTTACGAGCTTCATACTGAGTGGTCCCTTAAAATGTTAGCAAAGACTTTAACATTGACTCCAGAAAGTAAGAGGAAGTTTCATCCATCTGTTCTGCTCAGCACTATTTTTCATAACTTTTTCGAGCATGTCAGCCTAACACAGCAGTGAATCAGCCTCAGGCATTGCTCAGCCTTAGACTTGTAGTATATGAAAAAGAGGAAGGTAAAGACTTTAATTTACCTCACATACCAGACAGCTTTACAGAGGTCTAACTGCTTGTTTTAAATGATGAATTGGGCCAATTTCATCTATTGACTGAGTCACAAGAAGTCTATGCTAGAGACAAACTGGGCCTATTCAAGACACAGTAATAATTAGATAATACAGCAGTTTATTACAGGCTGTTCACATCATCATCAGTGGTCATTTAATCTCAATTTAGATTCTTTTAGACCTGCTCCTGTCTGCCATCCTGTACTTCTCACTTCCCTCTTATTGTGTCTCCTCTCTATTTGCTTGCACATACCACGGTAGACATCCTCTTTTGAGCTAGGTGGGCTAGCCAAAAAATGCTACTGTTCCTGTTGCTTCATACAGTCCACCATCTTGTCTACTGGTATTAAGACTACGAGTGTCCCATAATCCCTTTGAAGCAAAATCATACACATGAGGTCACCTTTATCATCTGCTTCAAGTGAGCAGTATTTCACTTACTCCATAACAAATCATAACTGTGCAATGGAAATTAGACACTTTTATTAAATTAAGCACTTTAGCATCACCATTGACCTTCATACTATGAAAAGTTTTTGTATCACATCCACCTCATTCATTTCTTCCCTGATCTGTATTAGAGGCAGGCTTTTAATATAACCTTTGTTCACAGTTTAAGGATTCAGATCAGGCTATTCTCTAAGACTCCTGTAATTCTCATCTATATACTAAGCATTTGGGGCCTTATTATCTTAAAAAAAAAAGCCTGGGTAATTAATGTCTGGGTGGTGCCCAAGAAGGAATGTTTCAGTGTAGCTACATGTCTGTCTGTTTTTCCCCGCTACATACGCACCACTAGGTCCTGTGGAAAAAGCAGGAGACTGCAGCATTTCAGAGACCAAATGGACATGCTCAGCTGGGAATCACTTAGATTGACAAATGGCAACTGAAAGACACATGTAGGGAACTTCCTGCCTGGGAACAGATGGAGAACAGAGCCTGATGGGGTGTCAGAGCTGATGGGGAGACACACGTGGGGACCTAGAAAAGGCTGTGCAAAGTCTTGCAATGCAGGAGGGCACTTCAAGACTGCATGGCAAGGCAAACGGAGAAGGCCAACCCTCTGAAAATCTCAGTGGGCGAGATGGAAAATAAAAGTCCCATATTTTAACGTGATTATTTTAAAAGCTGCTTTGCTCCTTTTTTTTTTTCTTGATAGGTCTGAAAGACCAAAGTTAATGCATCCTGCAAGTCAGGGTGCCGAGACGCTGAGGAGGAATTTCTCTCAAACTCTTATTTTCCACATACATCTTCAGCACTTAAAAATATTTCTGTTCTGGGTGGATTGGTTCCTCTCTGTTTTTCCAGCACTGCCTTTGTGTTGTGCCCTCTTTTCCCTACTCTTGCTGAGTAGTATTTGTCCCTATCTGACCTGTCAGTTTCAGTGTTTGAGCTTATCAGCATCTGTTCCACCTGCTCAATACACTCTTATTAGCTATACATCTTCTTCTGCTTGACACGCTACACAAATACTTGCTTGACTAAGATTAAGTAACACAAACTTCCTTTTTTACTTTGTGTTGCCTACAGCAATTTCCAGTAAATCAAATTATGCTTCTCAGAGTTTTATGCAGTTCTTTGTATGTAGCCATATCAGAATTCAAATCAGTGCTCTGTAAGTCAATTTCCAGAGTGCACAACTTTCAAGAGAAGAGAAATGAGACCAGATGTTGCTTTTTACTTTCAATACTCATTTCTTTTTTTTGTCTGGCATCTTTCTTGTGTATCTGAGGCAACTTTTTTGGGTATGTTTAAATGCAATATTTGAGCTGAGATGCCCCATGGTGAAACATGGTGCCATTATCACTGGGGATTGCCAAGTGGATGACTTGGAGGCATTATTACTGACTGAGAAAAGTGACACGTAAGAACAGCATTGATCTTTGTGTGTTTTCAAGTGACGGGCTTTCAAGCCCAGAAGAAAGTGTTAGGAAATCTTATATTTAGTACAACAACAATGAGATAATTTTTGGATGTTATTAGGCAGGATGAGAAGTTGAGTGCCTAAACCAGGAGCTTTTCTTTCACATACTTGAGCTAACGCTTTTTATGTTCAGAGCACTGGATTAACTATCTTGCATACTTTACAGCTACTGGCTCCCTATTCAAAGAAAGCTTAGACTAAAAAATAGAATTAGTTTTTTGGCTCTAGACAAGAACTTTCAAAATGTGAGATGTGACTAATCTCTTTATTGAGTGTTTTGTACTGCCTTTCAAGCAGAAAAGTATTTGGAAAAACTTAACTACAAAGCTTATCTGAACCAGCCTCTTGAGATCTTTCTTCAGTCCAGTTTTTGTTCATGGTATCACCAAGCATAAGCATGGATAATCAAAGCTTTCCCACACTCTATATTCTCACATAGTGAAAATATGAAAACTTGGGACTTACAGTTCACCCCAGTCCAAAGGAGGAAGCTAGGTATCATGTGACCAAATACAGAAACACACAAAAATATTAAGAACGAATGCCAAGGGAGCTTATTCAGTATGTTTTGAACCGTGCTTATATGTTTTGCTTATAGCTTGTATGAAAGCTAAACCCTCTAAAGACAACCAAATACTGACTTTTGGTACACACAGTCAAAACAACTGCCTGAGACCCTCTGGGGCACACCGCAAGTTGGTAATGTTCTTAACTGATCCAGTATGGAGTTTACAGGACTTACTGGCATATTTTTCCTTTTTTATACCAAAACACAATCCTATATTGCATCCAGCAATTATTACACACCGTAGTTTTGGTAGATAATCCTAAATCCCAGAATGGCTTTGTCAGAACTTTGCCCATATCCAATGTACATGCCATAGTAACATCAATAGCATTTTTTCTTTGGGAAACCACTGTGATGTAAACTAGCATGGCATAATACTAAAGAAGAAGGTTTTAAGCTGCATTCTGAGGCAGCTACTGATCAGTGATGCAGATGGCCTACAGTAGTCTTTTTTGTTGTTTTTTTTGACTCCAGTAGGAAGGCTTGCTATAACTGAGTAGGAAAGTTAGTTTCTGACAGTATGATATTAGATTTTGCCTAAAGATTAGTATTTTTCAATAGAACTGCAACTTCTCTTAGTGGCATGACCTTGAATAGAGGATTACAGGAGCTATAGCTCCAGCAGATTCATACAAGACAAACTTAAATTCTAGTTTGTTAAGTATTTCAGTTGAACACTTGCCCAAAGAATTGGCCAGCGCTCCTATGCATATAAAATGCTAGCACTTGCTGATGGTTGGACAAATTGCAGAAAATCCACATGTAGAGGTGTCTATTTCTAATGGGACAAACAGCCATGGCACAAAGCAGATAACTTTCCAGCACTTTCAGCGCTGGAAAAAGTAAAATTCAGTTACACTTGAACTTAGTAAAGAAAAGCTCATACTTGATTTGCGCCATTCAAAAACACTGCTTTTAATACTCCACAAATCGTCATCTCCTTTTATGTATCAGAAAGCCAGATAATTATATTTCTTCATTTTTCTGCAGCATATTCTAGCAATTTTTATCTAAAAGCAACAACGTTATTAAAACAAGCCTTCCTAGGTGTCCCTGGCAGTGTACTTCCTGAGTGACCTTGGAAAAAAGCCACTCCTGTATCACAGTGGAACTAAACCTGAGACTAAGCCACTTAAACATAACATCATGAAAAAGATTATAGACCATCCAAATGAAAACATTAACCATAGATTCTTGACTATCCATGCAAGCATCACTGTAGAGATATTATTATTCTACCTACATTTAGAAATCAGTAATGCTGTGTATGTGTAGACAGAAGATTTGTCCCTGGTAAATGGTAGGCGAAATGATAGATGCCGCTACAGATTTTTTGTTGCTGTAGTTTGATAGAATAAAATTGCTAGAATTTGTTGCAGTAAGGTCACAGAGTATGATCTAGCCATGTTGCTCAAAAGGAGATATTCCTCCTACTATAACGTCAACAACTAGTTCTCCATCAAAACCATTTACAACAAGACTTGAAAAAAACAAAAGTTGGCTGTAATAATCTGTGCTGGGTGCTTCAGGCATGTCCCTCCTGTAATTCCCCTTTTAATTTCGTATGACATGCCTACGCCCCGTGGGTTTCTTTGGCAGATCAGGTAATACTGAGTAGGAGTCAGGACATTGTGATATATGCCCTGTATTCTTTCGTCAGAGATAAATTGTGACTGGTCAGTCCCCCTTTAAATTCACTGCAGGTTGTTGCTGTTCAAAAAATGGTTGTGTACAACTGCATGATGAAACAATTAAATCTGATAAGTAATGGTCAAACTTCAGATCAACTAGCCAAAAGCTAGTAATTTCAAGGGTCAGCGAATCTGAAAATTGTAATATTGTAGCCTTTCTGCATTTCTCTTTTGAACCACAGAGGAAGTAATTGTGGTAATCTTCTAATAGCTCAAAATAACAATAAATTTCAGAATCCGATTAGCTTTACTGGAATGCTGAATGGTAAACTGGTTTTCTGTTTAATTCTTCAGTCAATGAAAAACTGAAGAAGTGTGATATTTCCCCAAAAAAAGGTTGTGAATGACATTAGGTGTGTTGATAGCACTTGTTTCTGTGGCAAGTGATTAATTACAGTCACTGGTGCATATTTATGCTGACTGGCTTTTACCTTCCTGCAGTCACGTGGGTAAATATTGTGGGAATTCCTCCCTTCCTCAGTTTACATATAATTTACTTTTTGTAAACCAATCACCTCTTTCACAAATGCAAACAGAGCAGGGGAAATTAAATAAAATAAACATTGGGGAAAATTCAGAAACTCATCCTATAAGAAGAGTGTTTTTTAAAAAGAAAAGTTCTGATGAACATCTAAAAAGTATATCTGCTTACCAAACTTACGTGGATAGTTTATATAGTTTGAAAAGACAAACACTGGACCTATGAGAGGAACTGCTGTTTTAAATCCAGACAGAAGTTAAGTCCAGACAGCAGGTAGACGTTTTGCTGATAGCAAGCATGTTTGTAATAGGATTAATGACATGCTGTTTCCTACTTAGAGCGCTAATATTCAGTAAACCATTTAGAATGATTGACCACAAAGTGCCAAATCACCTTCTCTGGCTTTCACTCCCTTTCCAGTATTAACACAATTAGTACAGTACTTCCACAGCAACGTTACCTCAAGGATCTCATTTGGACTCAAAGCTCTCAATCATTAAACATAACTGGGATGAGCCTCTGCTGCACCAGTACAGTACAGGTTCAAAACAACTCAGAAGGAACTGTCCTATAGCTGCATTTTACCCAGTAAAATTCCTGGGAAGCCACACCGGTGATTTCCAGAGCACAATGCGCTCCGAATCCTTCAGCACCCATGTAATCTTGCAAGCAGAAAGGATGGGGTAAAAGTTACTTACACAAGCTCTGCTCTGCTCAAACTGGAAGACGGCTAATTTTGCTGCATCGCACTCTGTGGACTAATAATTGACGGCAGCTTTGGGAGCATTTTCTGAATTATCTCTGATATTCTGAGCAGCAGATTGATGTTTGCAGATCTAACCAACACCTGGTCTATCTAAGCAAAGTGAGTTACTCCTTCTCCACAAAGATAAGACTAGATTAAAATTTTGAATCTTTTATGCTGAAAACTCTAGTTTAACTTGAAGAGTCTTGTTTAGAGACCTCAGTAAATTGGAAATTAAATCTCTGGAGAAGCTAATCTGCACTACTGGCTTTTCCCTTTCATTATGAACCTTTCCTAATGAATACATGAAGCTGTTTTGGTGAACTGTACTTTTTTAGTTTTCTGGCTTTGTAGGAATTAATTTTTCCTCAGCATGAGAGTGAATGCCTAAATAGATTATGCTGATGTGGAAATTAAACCTCCATGTAGAGTTTATTTATTCTTGACATAAACATTTCTACCATCACAGTCTGGTCACAAAAGGATCAGGGGTTAGCAGGCTCTAACTTTTATTTACTGTAAAGTTAATCTAGACAGATTCTACAAGGACCTCCACATATCTTGATGGCTAAAACACATTATTTAATAATGTTTCTAAAAATAAGCACGTGTCCAGAACTTTGTGGGCTCCAAGACTAGTACAAGAACTCTCCAGGACACAGATCATCACTGGTAGTAATCATTTCATACAATACCTGATTAACAGCTTGGACACAGCTGGGTTAAATCTTCCTGCAGTTTTACACCCTTTGCTTTCCTTTGATTTTAATTGAAGATGACAATGGCTGATCATTGCAGTGGCATGATGGTTTAGATGTATGAATGGCTCTCGTTTAGACTTAATGAGAAGAGAGCTGATAAAACATCTGCTCAATACGTGGTGTTTGTGGGGCTAATTCAAGTAACTCTGCAAATATAGTTGGAAAAAACTGGGGTCCCTGTTAGGACTCATGCGCCCCAAAGCTCGTTCATTTTTTCTTACTCCATCAGTTAGTCTAGCAAAACATTTCACCTTGCTTCATAAGCCTTCTATGGCTTCTGTCACGTGACCATCACAATTACGACGAGGTTAACAGATGCTTAGTTTGTAGAACTACACAGGCACTTTCATATACTAACTTTCACATACTACAGATACAACTTGGAGATGTTAAGAAAGAGATGGTAAAAGCTCAAAATAATACTTTAGCTGCTAAAGTGTATTCCTGAATGGAAAGACTATTATAATGCTGGAAACATACACCTTTCAGTACTTTTGCAGAGCAAAATGTGGTCCGTAGTCCTGATGATTACTGTGGTTAAATAAACACTCTCTCTCAAGGAGTATTTTCCCTTTGAGTGATCCTACTGCTGAAACCCTACTGGTTCACGATAGCTTGTTGCCATGGATGGGTAATGATGTCACACATTCTGCCCTGTGTCCATGCCAGAAAATAAATGATTTTTTAATGACGGGGAATTACTTAGCAATTCCCTGGAAGGCCTGAGGTGAATTACAAGTAACAAAACAAGATGCCCTATTGACCCTACCTGCACTCTGTCTTTATGCCGGTGAACTGACGCAGTAAAACTCCATAGTAAATGCTCTGCAGATTTAAAAACAAGGTTGTATCACCGCAATTTACCTTGTTATCCAACAGGTTTCAGTGGGCTGAAGATCAGCGGGAGGCTAGGTGAAGGGTGGCTTAGGGGCTCACGCGTGAACATGTGTGCCCTTGGAAAGTACATCACTTTTTGTCCTTCCGAAGTTTTTGGAAGAGGGCACACTGCTTGCGTCCCTCCCACCATCATTGATACTTTGACAGGGAAACGATCCCGAGCAGGGTACAGACATCACTGCATCGGGCAGCAATTGCCACGCTACTGCCTTCTCTCACACCGCCTTTCAAATTAGATCTATCCTTCAGAGGTCGGCATCTGGAAGAACAAGAGGAAATCTCTTGTAAATACAGACAACAGCAGAAAGGCTGTAAGAACACCAGGACCCTTCCTGCTCCCCAGACCTTGGCTTCTGCTCCCTCCTCTCCTCAGGGGCAGTGGTGGTTGGGGTAAGGAGGCTTTTGTCCTGAGGCGAGACCACCCGAGAGTTTCAGAGCTGCCAAAGCTACCAGGATCCCCCCTCCCCGGTCTCCCTTTCCAGGAAGGCTGCCTTATCCCCAAGGGCCTGCCTCAGCGCGCCCTCCCCCCGCCCCGTCCCCAGACCTTCGGGGCCGGGCCGGCGCTGACAGGCGGGGCGGGAGAGCGGGACCGGGCCGGGAGCGGGGCGCGGCGGCGCCGCGGGGAGCCGGGGCTGAGGCGTGGCGGCGGGAC
>VYZM01022848.1:255195-267237 GCA_013398915.1 Dromas ardeola
ATAGCAGGCCGTCGCGATAGCCGCTTTTTTTTTTACTTCAGAAAACCAGCCCCCACTCGCCTTTCGGCGCCCTCGACCCACCAGCAGTTCGTTGTCGAACATCTCTTGTGTTACTCGCCGAAGGAGACATGGGGATAGCGAATTTGCTGCTGCTGTAACCTGATTTTACATTAACTTTTAGTTCAAACTAATTTAATAAGCGTCAACCATTTAGAAGGGAAGAGATGTCTTTTCATTTGACTCAGGGGGAGTTAAGGGGCGAAAGTTCTGGGTTAAAGCTATTAAAACAATAAATAACAATAGCAAGTATATATAAATATAAGTAATATTAAACAATATGTAGTTTTAATACATAAATAAGTAGTATTAATATAGATTGTATCAATATAAGTATTATTAGTTTGAAATGTATGTCTATAAATAATATAAGCATAAACAAAATTAACTTAATCCCATACTAACTAAAGGTAAGTGACAAAAGTTCACGAGGTAATCGCCCTGCATTTGATCCTGCTTGGTATTTCACAGTTCTGGATTTTAATGAAAAATTCATAAATCCTGTGTGGATATTATAGTATTTTCCCCATTTAGTTTACTTTGTATGCCAAGCGTATTACTTTTGGTTTTGATTCCACCATTAAAAACAAGGAGTAAGTAATGTTCATCGCAGGCAAGAAAGGATGTTACTTCCAGTGGAGCAGGGAGAAGGAGCAGGTTAAGGGAATTCTCCCCTTCGCTGTACCCTGAGCCCCACTGAAATGAGCAGATGTTTCCCTCTTGACTTCAGCGGTCAGGCCCCGTGGGAGCAGAAGTTGGCCAACGATGGGTACTGAAAATCCCCTCCTTTACTTCCCTACCTAGGAATGACTATTTTTAAAGCAGATAGTATTAATCATATGTACACGCAAAAAAAAAAAAAAAAAGATAGATTGCAATAAGGTATTATAGCATAATTTTTTCTCATTGTTTTTTGCCTTCTCTATTAGTGAGGAGTGACTGTTACCCTTTGATAAACCCCTTCTGGCATGAGAATGCAAACATCACTGATTCACACAGACAGCTTTTGTGTGAGTAACTTTTATATTACTTCTATACTTCCATCCACCCTTCCCTTCCTCCTTGGCCACTTACAAGGTCCCGTTTCTGATTCAGAGGGGAAGCTCTTTGAGATAGTGCTTTGACTTTGCTTCTGTACAATATTTGTCGCTGCATGTGGTCTTTAAGTGGGATTACTGTTGGAATGACCATCTATTTGATGTCAAGTTCAGCCAGTTTCTTCCACAGGAGCAAGATGTTTCTGCATGGAATAGCTCAGGAAGGTTCTCAGTTGTTAAAAATAAAAGGCAAAAATATTCAAAATCCCCTCAAAAGAGTTTGATCACTGAAAATGCTTAAGCACACATTTAAACTAATCTTTAAGACAGCTACATATCTACCCTTTCAGTGGGATTCCTTGGGCGGAAAAAACCTTAAGCATGCGAGAATTTAAGAAAATAAATCAATGACTGAAAGTAACGTTCAAAGTCTTTGAAGAACATCGTGCTTAAAAAGATTACTTTAAATTTCTAACTGCGTTGGTTGGTATTTACTTCTTCTTCAGATTGATTTGTCAATATCAGAATGTTTTCAGAAAGTCCAAACGAAACATTTTCAAATACTCTTGGGCTTCTCCTAAAAGATGATTTAGCTTCTTTGCATGATATTCTGTACAGTGCTTCTCTCATACATGCTTGTATATGGGCTTGCTTTTTTTAATCTTTTATTTACTTACCTCTCCTCTCTGACTCCGGCTGTTTCCCCCTTGCAGGCGGAATATATGCATTTGTCCTGTGTCTTAAAATGGTATTCTTTCCCTCAAAACCAGCCATTTCCCTGAGCTATCCTTCAGAGAGGCTTAGGATGTCTTTAGCCTCTTGGAGCAGCATCTCATGATATAGCTAAGTGTGGCAAACATGGCAAAGTAAGCCCATGAGGTACTGGTTCTAATGTAGCTGTGTTGCAATAGTAACTGGAAAGTTAAAGTAGGAATAAGGTTAAAGTAGGAATAAGTTGAAGTAGGAATAAGATCTCAGTGGGCTCCTGAAACATATTGACAGATTCAAGACTAACAGCACAGATTGTCTCGGTGCTTTCAAATTGAAAGGTGCCTTTTCTTTAATCTTCCTTGATTAAGACAGAGGGCCTTAGCTGCTTGATGTTGCTGAAAATTGTAAGGATCAGTGAAAATGATTATCTGCTGCATCACTTAAGCATTTGAGGGTTCAAAGTTAATTGAACCTAACCAGACTGATCACGGGCACCTCAGCTATTATGTTGGGGATAGTCTAAAATTTCAGGATAAATTTATTAGCATTTCAAAAGTTGTGTTCATATTTGCAAAAGATACATTTTTCTCAGGTGAGGATATTTTAGATTACAGCTCTTCAAAAACAAAAGCAGAGACTGTACAGAGCTTTTTTTGTTGTAAAAATGATGTTGGCTTGGAAACAAAGGACAGCTCTTTGGTAGTCATGAAGTGTAAGAAAATAGTGAATATGAGTAACATAACTATGTTTATGGACTCTTCAGAGCTTCAGAAAATTTTTATCTCTCGGTCTCATATCAAGTGCAATTTTTAGGTTCCTGGGCAAAGACTTCAGGTCTGCTAAGACACTTGCAGATTTTATTATAAGCAGGTGTAGTCTGCCTAAAAATGACAAGAGAAGAAATCAAAGATACTTTCATTGAAAGAACCTACTAGGTTTGATTAGAATGCCTTGAAGAGTAAACTTTTAAATATTTTAGATGTTCAACTTCAGTGCGGTTTTGGTGTGGTGAGGCTATAGACCCACAGCAATAGCAGCTATGGGTAGGAAGTGCCATGCCAGTACTTCTTATTTCTAGGAAACACAGATATTTCTAAGTGACATCTAGGTTGGTTGAGTGCTGAGGTATTAGCTTGTACTTCACTCTTACACTTCTTTCTTAAATATTTTCTGACTGTGGTCACTGAATCATATTTAGGCAGATCAAGGCAAACCTTCCTCTTCATCTACAACACGTTTTAACTGGCGTTTTAGAGGACAATTCTGGGATTGTGGATTCCAGTGTAGTTGCAGTAATTTCTTCATGTGTTGCTATATGGGGCAAACAGGCTAGTTGCACAGCTTTAATCAGTTACTTCAAAAAATCGTTTTTTAATGTGTGTGTGCCTGCGCGGGTGTCTGTGTGAGGCACATTCACATGCAATTAATCTCATTCTGTCCAGCCGTACACCCATATTTCTCACTGTTTGATTGGCAGACTGAATTTCAGGTGCTCCGTCAATATAAAATGTGTTTCTTGCCCATTATTCCTAAAAAGATTTAGAAGGGCTGTCTGCTAATGCAGGCACTTAAGTAACACTTTGTGAGTCCAGTCCCCCATTCTTCACCTGGCATGTCTTAAGTGCCAAAAAGATGGGAGAAAGTCTATACCTGAGTGCAAGGAGCTGGGTCTAAGTTGAAGCAGAAGTGCTGGTCACTGCCAGAAGACAAACCCTTCATTAAAGAATGAAAAGCATTCACATTCCCTCCCTCCGCATTTCCAGTTTCTTCTGTTCATCCTCAGCAAATTCCTTTTAGGCTTATTGCGTACTTCAAATAGAGCTCCTGGCAAATTAAAAAAATTGGAAGTACAAGTTAAAGTTCTGTGCTACCAGCAATATTACTCAGGCAATCAACCTAGATCTTGTTAAGCCTGGGAATATGATGTATTTTCACATCACGGGTGTACTCTTGAGCAATTTCCCTAGTGGATTAGACATAAGCATGCCTTCTTCTGTACATTCACCTCCCATTTCTCTTCTTACCACTCCCTCCAGATGAACATATGGTGTGTACCCTCTCTCTCCCTCAAATCCACAACATGTAAAATATTCTTCTACTACAGATTACATTATGGCGTGGTTATATATTTGTTTAAAACATTAGCCACTGTCTAAAGAAAGATACCACTAGACTACCTACCACTAGCTTTTCTGAAATTTCTGCATTTAAAAAAAAATATTTTTACTGGAGATGTACATTTTCCTCTGTCCCATACAGGATTAAAAGGATGTGTCACTTATGGCAATTTAGACAGTTATTAGGGTCTCTTGGTGACCTCTGGGATTAAACATAGTTCTCTGAAAGTCACCTTTAAAACTGAAATCTGTCAGCTTTGCCATTTTCCAATAGAAGAAACACAACATTCAAAATCACATCAAAGATGTTGAGGATCGTATACAGAGAGAGGGAAGCTTGTGTGTAGAAGAAATGGCAGTATTTAATCTAGTGAAAAAATTTCCCCAAGAGTTGCAGCTTTGTAAAATAATTTCTTTAAAAAAACCAAACAAAACCAAACCCAAGAAATTACATTGGGGAAAGGTTGCTCTTGGGCATTTTTTCTAATATACATATTTTTCATTTACCAAAGTCTGTATTGTTAATAATTAGTAAATACTAGTATAGATTTAGCTAAACACAGCACCAGTGTAAAATTCCTGCAAAATGGACAATTTTGTAAATATTTCTAACCAAAATCGATTTGTATTCCAGACTTGGTTCAATTACTTCTTGTAGGACAGATGAGCTGTCGAAGAAAGCAGTATGTTTGCTGGATACTAATGTAACCTGTCAAATCTCTTCCATGAGCTTGACTTTTTGGAAGCTCAAGTAGCCTGTTCCTGTGTGTCTCAGTTATGGCTGGATAGTGACCCCTGCTTGGTAACATAAAAATTACTCCCATCTACATTCTTCTGCACTAAGTGCAGTATGATTTGCTGTTCCTAGAAAGCTGTGGCTAAGGTTTTTTCAAAGCATGGTGAAATTTGTTAAAATGTAGAGGGTTTTTTTGTGTGGCTCTCCCCGCCCCCCTTTATAGTTTAAAACCAAATTGCCATAAAGCTTTCTTTTTTTTTTTTTTCTTTTGGCACATCAAAGCAACATCTGTAACATGTTCTTTGACCAAAATGTAAGAGGCCATTTTGTTCCCAAGATGTGCAGGGTCCCATCTACACTGCAGAGCTGGGGCTAGTGTTATGAAAAATAATGTGAGAGGAACTACTGTTATTTCTTAATGGCTGCCTGTTTCGCCCCTGACACACAAACCAGCTGCGTTAGATACCTACAAGGTATGATTAAGCCTCTGACAATCCTGATTTTTTTTTAGTGACATGAACATCATGGCTAGTGATTGATTTCCTGTTACAAGTCACTTTTTTAGTGCTTTCCTCTATTCCTGAGTCATCCAGAGACGATCAGTTAATGGATGTGGTTTCCACTTATATATGGCTGGAAGAAAATGTTTTTCGTGTTATAAAATGAAGACTTGAGTGTGCAGCTGCCCATGCACAACTGCTTTAATTATTCTCCCCAGAGTATTTTTATTTTTTCTTTTTTTAGGTACCAATGTAGTTGGAACCGTGAGGCTGCAGACAAGCTAGTGCTTCCAGTAGGGAAGTTAGTGCTTCCTATAGGGAAACAATCTTTGCAGTAGGGGTGCTTACTGATACCTTATATGTTATAATTTAACAGCTGTCTTGGTTTCTTCCTCAATAAAATTATTTTAATATACAGTTTAACTAGACTAGATTTCCTTACAGCATGTGGACCCTGTAATAGTCACTAACCAGCTGCTTTCACACTTCTCACCACTCTTTATGGGCCTGCTTCATTTGTACTGTTACATGTTTATGCTCCTGCTGCTAATCCCAGAATGCCTTATTCTTTGGCTGCTGTTACATTTTTCTTGGGGGATTTACGGTTCTTCACAATTTTTCCTCTTGGTTTTAAGCTATCAGAAGGAAACAGCTAGGGCTGGAATACCTAGCAAGAGCCAGTTCAGAGGCCAAATGAAATAAGACCCAAATGATGTACATAGGAATTCTAACTCTAACTGATGTTGTAGGTGTACACCTAAATGGATCTGTGTTGTTTCTGAGTGACAGTGCAGTGGTCCTTCAAAGAGGTTGCAGTGAAAATTTGCTTTGGTACTTACAGTAGATATTACAATAAATATATACCTAATGAGTGACAACTTCCGATGGATGTTCCCATTTTCAAATTCATTGGTACTATAGCAATAGAATGTGAACCACAGTGCATCGCTTGCATTTATCATTCTGTCCATTCCTAATATTAAAAGTTTTCTTCAGTGCCCACCTATACCAAGTCTAGCATCATTTTATTTCTACTGTCTGCAATTTGTCTTGAAGTTTACCTCAGAGACTTGTTGCATGAGAAGAGCACAAAATGAAAACAAGTAACACAAAGTCCAGAGCTTAGCTTATTGTCCTGGGGTACCCTCACCCTGTGAGCTCTCATCCACCATCATCTTTTCTCTACTGAACAGGAGGGAATCCAGGCCTTCGTGTCCCTGGGGTTCAAGCCCAGAAGCCTCACATTTAGCCACAGACAGCAGTTTTTTTCTGTTGCTCATTGTTTCTCTAAGTTCGTTCCTTCCTTCCTTCCTTCCTTCCTTCCTTCCTTCCTTCCTTCCTTCCTTCCTTCTAGTGGGTCAGGCTTTCTCAGTGCACTGTTTCTTCCTGGCTTTGCCGAGTCTTTCCAGAGCAGGCCCACTGGTTTTAGCTACTGCCAGCATTCTGTTTCAGCTAGAGGCTTCTGTCTTTCTAACTGGCTATTTAGTTACTGCTGGGGAAGATAAACAGGTCCTTAATTAAGTTCTTCTGAGCTGCTGCCATTTGGAGTGTTTCTGATGAGGTGACTATTACAGATTTCCAGAGACTATTGGCTATTATAAGCTGTGCAAACAAATCAAAAGTTAGTTTGAAACAATTAATCTCCAGCATGTTAGCAGGAGATGATTAACAAAACTGCTAGACCTGCAGTTGTTTACTTTTGACACTATTCAATTTTTCTAGTTCATTCCACACGTTTCTGTTACAAACAGCTCATCAACAACTGCGTTGGGTGGTAATATGGAAATGTCTGCCAAATTCACAGATCTGGACACACACTGCAGATGACATTTTTACAGACGTTTGGTCAGACCTCTAGTAAAACAGCTTTGGCTAGCTGGTGTAAAACTTCATTAACTCAGATCAAGCAATTAAAGTATTTTTTACTACAAAAAAACTGGAGCATTTTTTAAATGTTCATCAGTTTGTTTCAGTATTTTCAAGATTAAACTCTTGGGTCTTTCATGTTGGACTGTTAGGGAACTCGGGCACTGAGAAACAGACGTGGGAAACTGAATTGTGTTTTACAGGAAGGTGCACATACCTCTTCTTGTGCAAAATGGTTGTGGGTTTTTTTCAATACTAGATTAATTTAATCAAAATAAAGACATTTGTATGTATACTTTATAATGCATAAATATGTATTTCAACACAACCTAAAAACACTAAAATGACTGCAAAACTAATGTTTTAACTTCTTTCACAGATGATTATTGAAGACAGAAACACAGTAAAGATATTTTAAGTCATGTCCTTCTGTAAACTAATTCTGTCTCTCTAATCAAGGAATATAATGGCATAATATCATATGCCAGACGGCATGAATTCAGATTCCTGAGTGGTTTCCATGGCAGCATTTTAGAATAAGTTTTCCAGGCAGTTGCAGATTTCATAGAAGAAGGACAAATGGTTATTAGGTATTGAACTAGAACACTGGAGGTGATAAAAGTGCCGTTTAACCAAATACAACCCATTAAATATTTGATTTTAAAAAAGCTGCAGGTGATTTGGACACTGTCCTGCACAACATCCTTGTCTATAAACTGGAGAGGCATGGATTTGATGGATGGACCACTCCGTGGATAAGGAATTGGCTGGATGGAATGCCATCCAAAGGGACATCGACAGGCTTGAGAGGTGGGCCTATGTGAAGCTCATGAAGTTCAACAACGCCAAGTGCAAGGTCCTGCATGTGGGTCAGGGCAATCCCAAGCAGATACAGGCTGGGCAGAGAATAGATTGAGAGCAGCGCTGAGGAGAAGGACTTGGGAGTGTTGGTGGATGAGAAGATCAACATGAGCCGGCAATGTGAGCTCACAGCCCAGAAAGCCAGATTTATCCTGGGCTGCATCAAAAGCAGCATGACCAGCAGGGCAAGGAAAGGGATTCTGCCCCTCTACTCCACTCTGGTGAGATCCCACCTGCAGTACTGCATCCAACTCTTGGACCCCCAACATAAGAAGGACATGGACCTGTTGGAGTGGGTCCAGAGGAGGCCACGAAGATGATGGGAGGGCTGGAGCACCTCTCCTATGAAGACAGGCTGAGAGAGTTGGGGTTGTTCAGGAGAATGCTCTGTTATGGATTTGTTTTCCCTTTGCTTCAAAAGGTTACATTCAGAGCCTTATCTTCTTCACCTGCACTTGTCCTGGCTAAGTTTACAGTCCTAGCTGCAGTAGCTGAAATCACACCATGAAAAGGAAAGTCAAAGAAATAGCAGTGGTTAGTGCTGCTGTCCTAAGGTATAGTTTACTAACAGCAACTTTGACTAGTGAGGGATGCCTGGAAAATCACAAAGCACAGGCCCAGTGGTGAGCTTGTTTATGTTTCTTCCTTCCAGGCAAAGCCAGGTCTGAGGAGAGAATTGCACCATTCTTACTTTTAAAATGTTAATTGCATCAAATTTTATCCCAAGGCCTTTTTGCCTCTTACATGCAAGACCAAATCTAAGAGGACACAGGGATGTCAAAATGGTAGGGAATCAAAATCAGGCCTAATACCCTCACGAAGCACAAATGGGGCAGAAGACTGACCTGTTCCTGCTGCCTCTCTAGAATACGAGAACTAAATTGTGTGCTAAATCTGTATTCTGCCACATCATGTCGCATCACATCCCTGACAACCACTTCTAACTATATAAAACTCCTGAACTAAGTTCCATGGCTATTTCTCCTCTTGGTATTTAACTAAGATTTGCAAACAGTTTTGACAGACTAGTTTATACTCATTAAGCTGAAGACTGATTTGACCATTAACGTCTGAGAATTGCTGTCTATAGATTTGGGTTTCTTAGCCAGCAACAGCAGCCATGGCCAGTATTGCTGAAGGAACGATCAGGGAGTATCCTCAAATTTAGAAGCAAGGAGAGAAAGTGGTCCCTTCAAAGCATAATGCTGAATTTTGGAAGCTGGAATTACCTTTTTTTTGGTTATTATTCTAGAAAAGGTTGGGTTGAACATCGTGGATAGATTGCATGAGAGGGAACAATGACACAAAGATGGCTTATGATGGAAAAAACAGCGTGATATGAAAAAATACATAGCAACCCTCTGTTTACACAGCTATTAAAATGTTATAGGGATCAAGAAAGACTAATGTAAAACATTTAGCATGGGAGGAAGCAACCAGAGTAGGTTAATGTACTTAGTGAAGCTGCTGTAGAAAACACTGACAGACACAGAATCAGGGCTGGATGGTAAAATTTATCTCTAGTTGGTGGTCAGCTGCAACAAAGGAAAAGGTCAACAATTTGCTAGATCAGTTCTGTGACAGAACAGAAAGTGTTTAACCAAAGCATCTGCTGGATCTCACCACCCAAACAAAACAATGCCACTCACTGTGATCTGTATGATTCAGATAACCAGGGCTACTTTTTATTAAGGTCGTCAGTGACTACCTGATATGCATTGCATCACTTGTTGTCCAGCTAGGCTTAATATCTGAGAACAGTTTAGTTGCTTAAATATATCCATGTAGACATATCCTTTGTATTTGTGGTCTCTGTTTGAAACACGAGTTGTGATCCTGTGGAGGGCTTACCCTGTATGTTACCTTTTTTTCCATACCATATACTTGTACTGCTGACTTAACTGAAAACCCAAGAGATTGTCCACCTTCTTGTTCGTGCAGCTCAGAATAAGGCTTTGAACCTGATCAGGGGCTCTGCACTCAATAATTATTAGTACAATGACACCATAATAAAATATTAAAATATTAACATTCTTCATTTTTCTTCAGACATGCATGGAACATTTGTCATCCTGATGCCCCTTAGCCTCATATTGATGGTTTTTGGAGGAATGACTGGATTCATCAGTATTCTTGCCAGGGCCTACCTACTGCTTCTAATGACGGGACTGCTTTTTCTTTTTGGAGGTACTGTATCAAACTCCTGGCTTAACCATTTTAAATAATACGAGATTATATCTGGGAAACATCACTTTGTCTTCCAGGGGAAAAAAGCTAAGCAAGTTTGCTTTCAGAATAATGCTGGTGTTCATTTATTTAATGTGTGCTCACCTCCTGACAGGATTCTGGAATAGAAAGCTAACACTTAGAGTCAGGAAAGGCAAATAATCACACACAGCCATACATCCTTGTGTCACACGTTGAACACAATGTGTTTGCTATGCCCATTAGCACAAAAGATTTAACACCTTCTCAGCACAGTGCCCAAATTCTTTACAGACAGGGTAATGGAGTAATGGAGAAGTGACTTTGGAGTTAGTAAAGCATGGGGTTTGATAGCCTTGCACAGATCTTACAACTGTTAAGAAAAGTGACATTTTTTCAAAGGCATTTGCATTGAGTTCCTGAAAAGGGTCTTGCTAGCATTCTTGGATTAGCTGCACAACTAGTTTTGAACTAGAGTGGTGTTCCCAAACTGTGGGTCACAAAAGGAAACCTCAAAGAGTCATTTTAATTGGAGCGTAACATTTCAATTTAAAGCTAGTAAAATTCTTTTACATTTTCTTTTCTATTATTTTTTCTGTAACCAAAATCTCGGTGTTTTAGAAAGTGATTTATGAATTAAAACTGAAAACATTCTATTAAAGTAGGAAAACTGGGTTTAAATCCATCTCCATTTTCTTCCCCAAATAGATTTTCAGTACTGTTTCACAATGTAACTTGAAACAGAAATTTTCCCAAAAAGAAAAGGGGATCCTCTATATTGGCCCTCATCACCTGATCATACAGTCCTGTTTCTAACAAGAGAATGCTAAGAGATTGATGGAAGCAAATGGTGCTGTCTCAAAGTCTTGACTGACCTTTTTATTCTGAAATGCTCTTAAAAAGACCAGCCATCCCCATTATGCTTTTTTCTGAAAAAAAGTAAAAAAGAGAAAAGTTCTATTTCCTTAGAACATCAGAAAGCTGTATTCACTAAAAAGGCTTAGGCTATTTGAAAACTACTCCAAATAGTAAGTGAAAGATGAAAAGCTGTGAAGTGCAAAGCATGATTATCCCACTGAGGAGTAGAGTGCTGTGTCTTTCCATGACACTTGGACTTGCAAGGAGGGAAAGGAAACACAAAGACAGTATTAGGAGAGGGGTTCTTGAATATGTTCTGAAGATGCAACTAATGCTGTTTCCCAGGACAGCGTGAACAGAATACAGGGTGGCCTTTGCTGTGAGACCAGACCCTCCTCCTGCTCAGGCGGTATTGTTCAGCTATTTCAGCTGCACTGAGGCTTGATTCATGTAACAGCCATGCACAGTTTTATAGGATATTCCAGTTCACCAAGTTTGATATTGATAGATCTGTCAGCAGAAAGAAATATTTTATGATGCAATTCAAGAAATCTGATTTTTTTTTAAAATATCAGAACTAGTATGTTCCACGTCCCAGGGCATCCTTCATGCTTCCCCAGTTTTTGACATGTGGCCACATTTAAGGGGGATCACAGAACTCAGCATACCTTGTTGAAAATGTCAACAAAACAGTCATTTCCATTTCTGCTGAAAAACGCTATAGAGAAGTGATTTTTTTTCCTCCTTGCAGAGGACTAGAATAAGGTACAGGCGTCACAGCATGGTTAAAATCAGGAATATGAGTATGAATTTTGACTGTTGGATAACCCAATGCACTTGGTTTGTCTTTACTCAGACTTTTCTTTCTGGCAAAAAATGCAGACTCATCTAGACTTACACTGTGATTTAACAGAAAGCCAGACCAAAATTTTTCTCCCTCAGAATCAGATAAGACACTATCTTGTTCTACAAGTGTTCCGGTATCTACTTTCCCTGGGCTACAGTCCTTTAATTCAGGGCCTTTCTATGACATCTTTCCTGCCACTGATCCAGTCAAATCATAAGGGTCCATTAAGGGTCCAAACCAGACGTGA
>VYZM01022849.1:21536-59304 GCA_013398915.1 Dromas ardeola
TGTGGGAAGACACCAGAAGCGGCCCCCATGTCAGAGAGAGACAATTCCAGTCAGCTCAAGAATGGACCTGCCTCTGGCCAAAGCTAAGCCCGTCAGCTATCTGTGATAACGTATTTAAGGAAGGGTTAAAAAAATGCTGTGCAGCAGCTGTGAGAGAGCAATGAGAAAATGTGAGAGAAAGAACTAAGGGGAGGACAGTTTCATGTCACTTCAACAATTTTAATGAAGCATGAGTTGCTGTCACTGTGAACAGTAGACACATTCTGTCTCCATTTCCAAATTCTCACACTGCTTTCCATCTCCCTTCCCTTTCTTTGGCAGCATGAGTATTTTTTTAGGCCAAACATGCAAAAGTTAGCTGGACCGAAATAACTTAAAGCCATGGGAGGATCAGCTGTTCTCTTAATGTGCCCTGCTTTGTTCGTCTGGTTTGAATAAACACTGAGTTGTGCAGGCATAGGGCGAGGTCTGTGCAGAGGGGAGAAGTGATGCCCTGTAAGTGGGGAGAAGATCAAGATTATAATTTTTTTCAATAGTATTGACTTAAAGTGGTTGTGAGACTATAATGTAACTAGATTAGCTAATATTTTGGAGGAAAATTAGTTTTTAATGAGTTTTCACTTTAACTCCAAAATAAATTTAACTTTTGACATTTATTCCCGTGACTTTCCAAGGACAGTCAGAAGCTAAAATTACAGTAATTTTGTACAATTGAACCATATAAAAATAATTAAAATGTCAATTTTCACATAACAATTGATTTCTAGCAATGGGAAGCAATGTTGTTTCTTTGGACACCAATACAAACAAAAGCAATTCAAATTGTAAGCAATAAAACAGTCTGTGAAAGCTTTCCAGTAATTTCAAAATATTAACTATATTTATGTTTCACTTCATCAAAGAAACAAACACAGAATAAACTGAAACAAACCCTTTATTAAAGATAAATCCCTTTTTGCAAGTTAGGGAGAAAAGACCACCCTACACCACAGCACTCTCTACCTACAACCAACCAGGCTCCATCACAGCAGGAGGAGAAGTTCTCTGGCTTCACTCCTTGGTGAGGCAGGGCAGCTCTGTACGGGGCCCAGAAAAGACATACAGCACCCCAAGGGAAGTTTTTCTTACTGTTAACACAGAATCGCATAACAACAGAATAATCTAAACCAGCATTTTGCAGGCTAACAGCAAATTCTCGTTCAAAATGTTGGAGCCCTCAGCTGTCTTCCTCACTAGTTTACTGCTTACCAGCAACCATGCTGGTCCAGTGGAACGCGTGTCCATGCCCAGCAGCTTCAGCTCAGCAGGTCACAAACCAGTGCAGAGGACAGCAGGCTAACTTAATCAGTGAAACATGATTTGGGGACAGTATAGACTTACAGCCTTGCTTGTTTAGCAGCATAGGCCGCTATGTCATCTACTAAATGCATAGTGAGCTGGTTATTTATAAGCTGTTTACTTGCCACTAGAAGAATGTAAACAGTTGACTCAAAGAGTTATACTGTTCCATTTTGTTATTTTACTTACAGCTCAAAAGACCTAAGAGACCACTTCATCCTAAAGAATTAAGTTTGCCTGTAGAAGTATAAAAGAAATGGGGCTGGGAGAGGGGATCTTTTGCTTTACACTACGTGTGAGGTTACCTTTCATATGAGGTTACCCACACCTCCCATGAAAAAAAAGAGGAGTTATGGAGTTGAAAGTTAGATAATACCAAATTATAAGAGCACTGATAGGTGCATAAACATTAGATGTTAACGGCAAAAAGACACATCTACTGCCCAAGGAAATGGACAAACCCAGGTTCAGGAGCCTAACTGCAATGCAGCAACAAACCTGAGTAAGACCAACAAACACTCCCTGATTCACAAAGAGAAGCAAATGAAAAACCGACCAACCACAGCTGCCTACCTCTGCTCACCCTCACATCAGGTGAAAAATCAGTTAGTATGTCTCTCCTGCACCCTTTTCCATACCTCAGGGAAGAATTGGCTTTATTACTCATATGTCAAGCTTCAGCAGCTGCCATGGCAGCATCTCAGCTTGGACCACTTGACAAAGAAGCAGGAGGGCGAGCTGAAGGGGAAGGATAATCTCTGGAGTCATTTAATTTTCATCCATCTCACTGGAAGAGAGAGCACTTACAGAATTCATTTTAGTTTTCTGAAAGTCTTTCTCCCTCTGCCTTAAAGCAGTTTTTATTTCCTCAGACACGAAGCAGTGTCTGACTCTTCATGTGCATGTGTACAGCACATTTCAGCACCTACTGCTGTAATAAAAACTAAGCTTCTGAGGAGGAGGAAAGCCCTAAAGCAGCAAAACTGAGCAGAACAGTTGCCAACAAGTAGTTCACAGAGCCATCACAGGGTTACAAATATTTGAAAAATCTGAGTAGGTCATGTTTTTATCCAAGTTTGCGTTGTTGTCGTGAGCTTGATTAACAACTTAGTTACACCATATGCTCTTATTGTTACACTAGCTTTTAAGAACTTGGTGGGCTTTGTTTGAATAAGATACAGATTCATCAATCAAAACATGTTGATAACTACACTAAAATCAAGAGCTTCCCAGTTCATCGCACAGCACTTAGTTGTTGCCATGTCTTCCCAGAGAATGCTTTTCCCCTTACATTCTTTCCATCCATTCAGCTGAGTGACTCATCCACTCAGCATGAAAAGAATTCAAGTTTATACACAGCAATCCAAAGAGTTTTATCCAAGCCCTCATTTCTTTTAAACAGAAGAGTAGCAGTACAAAGACACAACTTCCTCCCTTTTGCAGAAGTGAGGGCTTTATTTCCCATCATGCATTATTTCTCCTACCTCAATTATCCCCAACTATCCTCAACTATCCCCACTCAGCAGTCTACATAATCATCAGTATCTCAAATCATATTTCTAAAGCAGCCTGTAGCTACCAAAACTGCTCTGATTTCACTTGGTCTGACATCTTTGATAGCTGATGTATCTCATTGGCTGTTTGACACAGCTGTGAATTAACAAGGGTCTTCATTCACCCTTCCAAAACCTGTCCCTGGGAGAGATTACATACCCATTCCAGTCACTAAGCATTTCTCCAAAAACTTTTCTGTAAAACCCCACATACTAACAATAATGATGTTTTACTGGGATGTTTTTGGAAAGGAAAAAATGTTATTTTTTCTGAAGGAAACTCTTTTACTGAAAATAAATCAATTGTTACAGAGAGTTTGCTATGTTAGAGCCTCAAAAATGTATTCAGATATTTTATTCATGTCCTATTTATATATCATATATTAAATATAATAATTTACAAAACATATTTTGATATAAGGATATATAAATGCCAAAGTTAGTGTAAATTATTGCAGACATATTCAAGATAGCTGTAGATAATCTGAAGAGTCTCCTACTACAGCTGTACTTTCTTCAATGTAAGCTAATTTTCTCTCCTGCAAGAGCTGAATTCTGTGACCTCAGGGCAGACGACCCTTTAGAGAGCTGCCACATTAAAAACTCTGAATACAATGCATGGAGTTTCTAATCATGTATTTTTCCAAAAGTTGGGACATTTTAATTTTAAAAGTTATTTTGCAAATGACAAAAAAATCCTGCAGCTGAAGAAGAAACTGCTGTAAAATCAAAATACATCAGAGATCATATTTTAGTGTATTGATTTTTTCTGGGACACAGTGACAAGATTGATAAATTATTCTCTGACATAGACAAACAATGCTCACTGACTTCAAGGGGAACTATATGTTCCATAAACCTCTAAAAACAAAACTGCCATTTCTAAAGTAAAGACCTGATATAAATGTTTTGGGGCATTTGGACACTGGAAGTAACTGTTCATATTCCCATAAGTCATCCTTAAGCCTTGGAACACGTACATGTCACAATGACAATTATCAATATTACAGATACTAAAACTCAGACTTTTTTCTTGGCACTTCACTGTAAATTTTTCTAAAACAGGTATGTGACCAGTCTGTAACTGTGATAGCATTAATTACTAAATTCCTGTCTATAATGAAATGATCTTTACATTTTCATAAACTATATAGGATCTTTCAAAACACAAAACCATCTAAATACCTCTGACCTGATAGTTTGATGAATAATTTTATCAGCACACAAGTCTTCTAGTCTTTGGAGATGTTCACCTCAGTTCAAAAACCTGTCTGAAAAAGTGTTAAATAAAAGTGTTGGCTGTTATATATGTATGGGTTTCTATAACTATATATACATAGATAAATACAAGTGTGTGTGATACATTCATACACACACTTAGTCACATACCTTAAGACAGATTACACCGTTGCATTCCAAAAATACAGAAAATAAGTAGTTTTATACAAGCTATACCACATTGGGCAAAGTGTGATAAAATCACTAAATATGAACAGCCTTGGTCCCAAAAAGATTACAATTTTAATGTTAGGTGAAGGAAAGAAGCTGTAACAGAGGCACAGAGAGGTTTGCTCTAACAGACACCAGCTCCCCTTTTTCACACTTGCTAAACACTCTGTAACACAGTAATTGCTATCTTCTGTGACATTTTATAAAGGTTCACTGGCCAAATGTCCACCCAATATAATACATATTTAAAACACTCCTCACACCTCTTATGGCCAATGCAATCATGAGGAATCGGATTCACTTTTCTTGGATAGTTCATTTTAATACAAACCTTTTGAAAACAAAAATTTGCGCCAGAGGACATATTTAAAATAACACCTGCCTAAAGGTACTCAGTAAGCGTACTTAATTACATGGTTAGGAGACATTTTCTAGCTATATAGGGTTTGGTTTTTTGGTTTTGTTTTTAATTTGACCTCTCTGCCAAACCCAAGACAAGGTTAATGAGTAAAGAAGCAGATTTTATTTTTAATGCCTTCAAAATCAAAGGACTGGCGATTAGACAAGAGCAAGAATCAGTGATAACATAGTAAACTGCTGGAAAAGATAATGCACCTGTTCATTTCAGCACTGAACAAGAAGCAAAAATAGCGAAGAAATAAAAGAGATTTATTACACACAGAAACAGCAAAATGAAGGGAGGAAAAGCTCTCTAAATCAGTAATAATAAACAACTTCCTCCCCTTGTCTTTCAGAATATATGTGCCAGTAACAATTCAAACGTGTAACATTTCAAAACCAGGAAATATCAGCTTTTTCCAAATATTGAATCTTCAGGTTTTTTCTCAGCTCTAAGCAAAATTTCAATTTTATACATATATCATGTATCAGTCTATCATTCAGGGCCTGATCCTCAGAGTTGGGATCTGACACGCAGAGTTGTGGGCAAAGCAAGGTATTAAGGGGTCTCATGTGTAAAATATAAAAAAAAATCTTAAATACATTATTTCACACAATTTTCCAGCACTACTGCAAAAATAGTGCAATCCATTCTAACTGTAGGATGCAGTTATGTTGTCCTGTAGCGCTTTCCTAGATGCTCCACGTGCCCTGATGATTTTCCAGAGGTACATATTGGTGACAAGAGGTCACAGAGGTGAGAAAAAAGAAGAGTTCTGTGGCAGGCTAGTATTTGCCTTGTGATAAGGGTTAAATGTGAGATTACAGAAGTGCTAAAACTGAAGTTGAGAATGCTTGTACAACACCATAGGAAATATCCAGAGGAAATATACGTCCTGCTGGTCAGTCATGACTTCTTCCTCTCCATAACAAATACTATAATTATCAATTGCATTGACCAAGTTTTACGCTTTCTTGAGAATGCAAGTAATCTCTTGGAAAAATGTTAGACATTTTTGCTTTATTTAAAATAAACCAGGTTTGTCCCACCTTCTAAATTCAAGTAGAGACAGCTGAAATATTAGAACATGATCATTATTTATTTAATAGCTTTTAGTGAAGAATTGTAAAAAAATGCTTTAGAGAATCTGATGCATAGACTAAATAAAACATTGGAGGAATGCCTTCTTTATTGGAGTGGTAAATCATATTTCAAGACTAAGTCTTTTTCCTCAGTTCCTGATTTAGGCTATTTTATGGATTATTTACCTTGAGAAGAAATGTGATTTAATCTGTGATTAAAATGAAAAGAGATTACAAATAATCAAACAATACCTTCACAGTTTTAAAAGTAATGATATGTTTACAGTGATAAACTGCATCCAAGTTTGGCAGTTAACTACTCCTCTGAAAGAGATCTTTTATTTACGAAAACTGAGACCATAAAGGAAACTATTTGTTTGTTTCTATGCACCCGTCTGGTGAGTTGAATACTGACTTTTTCAAACCAGTTCATCTTAGTCATCTAACCTTGTAGCCAAAGCTCTATTGCTTTTGTTTATTATTTGGAGCTTCAAACTAAATAATAATGATTTTTTGTGTGAACAAATGCAAATGTTGACTGTTTGATAGCCATCAATAAAATGTCATTTAGTCAAAGACAGCACAAATGCTCATAACTTACTGTACACTTATTCACCTGGCTTTTGCCATGACTGCAACAAAAAACCTCCAAAACAAACTACAAAAGTTTCTCAGAAATTCCCTGCAGGGTAGTTTTTTTCTTACCCACATATTTAAGTTAATATACATTCTTCAATGTGAAAATAGTCTTTGTAACACAGTCATCACGATGTATGTCTCTCTGCATTGCAATAAAACAATGGTTTAGGCACAGAGCAAGTTGCCAAAGGGCATTCCAGGCTAAAATCACAGCATTCATCTTGCATTCATCAACAGAATTTTGGGATTGTGATCTAACAACTACCTAAATTCAATAGGAATCTTCTCTCCCTGTAGAGAGACAAGTTCCAGGTTTTCTAACTGCAAGAGAAGAAGCTTCAGAGAACTGCCAGGTAAACCATGCATCTACTTGAAGAATCTAGAACTAGCTGAGTAACATTATAGTGGTAAGTTTTTCAAAATTACTAAACATCTGTCCTTTGAGGTAATTTTGGAAGAACATATCTTCCTCTCCTCTTCTGTTATAAAACCATAATTTTGTTGAGATGCACATACAATGCTGTCCCCAGTGTCAGCAAAAGAATGGAACACTGCATACTTTCATTAAGTTTCCATATTTGTGACATGACTATGACAAGGTTATTATCTCCAGAGAGTGTATATTTCTTCATCAAAAAAGAACATTTGAAAAACAAAGCATTACTATTTCGCACTGAAAAGGAAGATCTTATTTTTCCAGAAGGTTGCAATTTTCTTCATAAAAATGTTCTGATAAGAATTGTCCAAAGCAACATCCCACCCAGATTCCATTCCGTTCTGGCTTTGCTACCTTGCATATATCTATGAGGTCTGGAAGACCTGGTGTGAACCTTCTGAATTATATGGCTAATTTTACTCACAGCATGTGACAAGATTTAAATTAATAAAAATAGGGCAAACCACAACTTTTATAAAAGTTGACTAGTTGGATTATAACTTATACTGAAAAAAAATGAGATCTTTTCAGCACGACTCCTGATGATTAACTCTTCCAGGAGTTAAACTAGATGTTCATTACTTACTAATTTTATGGAATTTAGTGTTAATTATTTGTTATTCCAATATAACAGAGATCATGACTTAGACAGTTCTGTGTATCTCACAATAAAAATACCAAGACCCAAGAAAATTAATTATTTAACTTATGTTTAAATTGGAACTGCTTTTTAAAGCTCTCCGATAATGTGTAAAGGTCTCAGACAGAAATTATCCCATGAGTAGCTACCCATATGTCATTTGCATAATCTTGTTTAATGAGTTTCTTTGTGAGATTTCATCTTTCTTCATGCATTTTGTAACTCCCAGCTCCCACCCCAGTCTGTATTTGTAGCTGACAGAGTTATCATATTGTTTCTCTTAGACACTCATAATAACCTTACACTAAACTGCATAGCCCCTGCTGATGTCTTTCCAACCCACTGAGATGTCTTTTCACAAGAATAAGTTATTCTTAAACAAGTATCAGTTCCTTCAATCTCAATAATCAAGTTGCTCTCTGAATTACTCTTTAAGGTAAAATCAAGGGCTCTTCTTCACAACAGGTACTTTCTTGTAAATGTTTTTCTGTTTTCCAATAGCTTGCAATGTCATTAGGAATACAAATCAGAAGACAGATGTATGATTTCCATTTAAATTAAACAAAGAAAATAATAGCAAACTGATAATGGCAGGGGGAGTTGGGGGGAAGAAATTATATTTTCTTTGCAGAATTGTTCCTGAGGGATTTGTTATTCCTGCAGTAAAATTATGTATTGAATTCAAGTATACTGAATATATCCAGATAGTATAGAAAAATTTATCATTTATAGAAGACATTGCTGAAAATGCCATGTAGAATTCCCTGAGCAGACAGATGTAGCTAGTAAAGCTTCAAGGAAATAAAAATCTCTTTGTTGAAAAGGAACAATAGATGGACAGACATTTTGGATACAATATCCAAAATTTTGCAGACCCATCAATCATTTTTCCAACCTATTCCAAAAGTAAAAATAAACTGACATGTAGACACAGCATAAGATATTTTGAAAGATTTTAACTTACTGGGTAAGACTGGTCATCACTTCAGTTTTTGATTTAATGGTGGTCACTAAAGTATTCATAGTCAGAGAAGAAAAAGAGGTTTGCTGTCATCACATGATGCCAATTTATTTCTTAAATATGGTAAAAGACAATTTACAATATATGAGATGTTTTCTCTAATATTAATTCTTCATAGAAGTAATTGCCATAGCCTTCAGAAAGATGTTGTCCTGCTGAACATCTTGACAACCACAGGAGTTGTAATCGGAAGGGAGGGTATTTATAATATGGCTAAAACTGAATAAGTTTTAACCTTGAATTAAGGGTTTGCACCTCAAGCCACAGTGTCATGAGCTCTTTGAACCAGTGTACTGCTGCAGTGCCGCAAGTAGAAGTAATCCTGCACCTCTAGCTCCCATCATTCATTCCCACTTCTTTTTCTTACACTCCCATTTTTGTGACTAGATGCTGAACTGATATAGGTGAAAAACAAATTCTTTTCTTTTGCATATTTAACTACATTTGGGAGAGGAGGAGGGAGAAATAAATAAATTAAAAAAAATAAAATTAAAGGACCAGAACCCTGTTTAATATGTTTACCTTGAGTTTAAGGAAAATATTAATATGTTCTCTGAAAGCTAGTCATTACTTATATTCATTTGAAATATTTGAAAAATAGAAACCTTAGGAAATAAAGTACAAATATCTGAAGATGAAGGCTGAATAACTTGCAGACCCACCAATAATATTCAAATTAAACCATTACTGATTCCTGTCTAACTTCTGGACCATGCTCATTCTCACTATTTGTTTAACTTAATAGGCCAACTAGAGAAGCCATTGCTTCACTGTAATGAGTTTTAAACACCAAAAAGTAGGCATATTTATTGTATTACATCCTCTGGTACCCTGTTACATCATTAAGCTTCTTAACTGAGAAAAAGATCTATATAAAATGCATATTAATTTTATAAATTTCATATTTTAAAGCACATTTTAGCACTCAGCAGATTACTTATCAAAGTCTATATGAGTTTTCATGTGACTCTTACAGGAAATAGAGGAACAAGTCACTAACTGTTCTGTGTACGTCAATACCAAAAGCTGTTATTTTAATTCATGAGGACATTTTGCTTTCCTGTGAATTAAACCATAAATAACATTGCCATTTTGAGTTATTTTATTCTAATTGACCTTTTAAGTGGTGAAAATTTGCCTTCTTGAAATTTTCATTCCATCTAAAGGAATATTGCTTCATTCTGCATCACATTTGAGGAAGACCTTGACCAATATAGGCTGGCAATAACATCAACTGGTTCAAATTGATTTACAGAGATGCCTGCCTGTCAATAATTCCATGTATTTTCTTAGCTGACTTAACACAAAACTGTGAAATACCTGTTTGGAGGAGCAGGAGAATACCACACAGGCTTTGCTGGGTTTTCAGTAAATGTAAGCTTCAAAAATAACTTTAAAAGGCACTTTATCATGTATTCAGTGCAATTCCTGCGAGCTCAAATTGAGTACAAATTCTTAGGGGAACACCAAGTCTGAGTTCTAATATTTAGTACTTATTACTGAGGCAACAGGACAATCTCACCAACAATGATTAATAGTCTTGTCATAACATTAAGGATAACAAAACAATCCCAATGTTATTTCATGTTATTAATTCTCAGAAATACATGCACACATGCAATTTACAGTTTGCCACTGTCATGCCACTCTGTCCTTCTGTCCGCTCACTGAACTCATATACATCCATGTTAAGAGAGAGGGCTATTCTACACCAAGACTTTCAGCACAAAAGCATCTTGACACTGTATCCACCTCACTAGAAACATTTTAAGATTACATAAAATGTACAAATGAAACACAATGTCCTGGTTTGAGGTAAAACAGAATCAATTTTCTTCTCAGTAATTTCACTTTTCAGTTGAGCCTCTCCTAACTGAAGTGGTTTAAGCTGGTCTCACCACTAAACAAATGACACACAGATAGTTGCAAACCGTCCAGCAGAAAATCTGAGGCATTTTTTGCAACCACTGAGCCCATTATCTCCATTTGTCATTTAAAGGGATCACTTATATTCCTGTGGAGGTAAGCAAGATTGTCTTGGACAAACTCGGGCTTGTGATAGACAGGACACTCTTCATAAGACACCTCACATATGTGCCATACTGTTATAACTGCTGGGTGCTCAATATGGTCTTGAAAATCCTGAACATGCCTTAATTCTTTTACCACATTTGTCAAATCCCTGTTTCGTTACAGCAAGGTGGCCCAACAAACATCTGGACATGAGGACTTGCCACTGGTCTTTCAAGTACCAATAGAAATAAATAGAAGCCAGTTTACAAGAGTAAACTTTTATTTTATAAAGTACAGAACATAAGACAGGTAACCGCTTGAGCCAGCGTTACCACAGACATCAGTCAGTTTAATGATTAAGGCAATCAATATTATATACAGTGCTTAAATTATCTTTACAATAAAGTATGCACTGACTAAAAATCAGTGCCTGTGAAGTATTTGAAGTCACACATCTATACACTGAGATTCCAGCCCTTTTGAAAATCTTTGAGATTCCAATCCCTTTGAAAATGAAGGATTTTTTTACCTTCCCTGCAGTCTTACACTGCACAGTATTTGCTACAAAATTACTTGCTGCTGCTGTTGTAGAAGTGCTTTTTATAATTTAGTAGCTATCCCTTCATTTTCATGGCTGTCCACACTTACCAAATACCTAATGATAAGCCTTTGAGCCCAGGAGATAGGATATTCGCACAGATGGAAAAAAACCACACTGTAGAAGCCATGAGACTCCACCCTGCTGAATGGAGGGAACTGCGGAGGTGGCTCTGCACCGCCAGACACTGCCCTGCAGCCCTCCCCTCAACACTGCAGCAGCATTGCATCCTTTTTCGTGACTTCTCCCAGCCAACTTCACTACCAGCGAAGTTTAGCTGCTTATAAGAGAGGGGGGGAGGAAGAGAATATATACAGAAAAGCAAGAGAATGCAGAGGGTAGATAAGTATTCCAGTTCATTCTGAATAGTTTCCACTTGCTCCTGCAACCAAATGCCAGGTACACCACGTACACCAGAAGGATTAAGTTTTAAAAATGCAAATTAAAACAGTAGTGTAAAACATTTGGTGGAGGGCTCAAATTACTGGCAATAGATCAAAAATTTTATTTTGATCCCTCTTGCAACGATAATGTTTTTAAGATCATGTTGGATTTAATATATCGTGGGACAAAACCGCTTCTACATAAATCAATCAAATCTTACAATAAATACTCAGATGTGCACTTTTGTTATACACAGAGTCACTGGGGAGCTTGGCCACCTAAAATTCCTTACAGCTCCTGCACACAGCACTTTTGCCTCAAAATAAAAAATTTTAATAGTTCCCAGATCTCTCTAATTTTATCTAAATTAGAATTTTTTGTTGATTTCAAATTACCTACAGAAGGTTAAGAAACAAACAAACAAAAAGACTCCTTTTATCTAACTGATAATTTGTTATGTGAATGTAATTTGAACCAAATCCGCTAAAGAACTTTAGCTTCCTACTGCATAGCTCTGTAAGACAGCATTTCCAGATTCTGCTTAGTGACCCAACAAACAGATCAGTAATAAATGAGAGTCTCAGAGGGCAAGAAACTCAACTGCCTAATTTCCCTAAATAATACAGAACTTGCAAACTGAGTATTAAAATGTCTGGAAATTGGAAAAGAACAATATATTCAGGGCAAAAGGCTACAACAGAAGTCCATTACTCAGAAAAATGAGCAAAAATATATAAGACTCCATGTAAAAATACAACCCTTTTCCTTAATGAGACTCATAGTAATGCTGTTTTAATATATTTAAATGACTATTAAAACCACTTCCGCAAAGCAGTCATTTCCAGTAAATGGTTTAGCTTTCTACATAAAATGTAGAAAAATATTTCTACATAAAATTAATCAGAAGTTAATATTGTAGCCTCCTTCTCTGAAAGAAAGTTATGAGCAAAATTGCTTAGCTTGTATTGTGAACATTTTTATCATTATTGAATAATTTCGTGAAGAAAAGGAAAGTCCTTGTTCAGGATGGGAAGGTTTAGAAACCTATGTGTGTATTTGAGAACAGGGAAACTGACACAGAAGGGCCTTAAACGTAGAAGCTAAGCAGCAGTATTATAGTAGAAATATTTCCTCCTAAAGTTTGAGAGTTGTTAGTACAGTAATTTCAGCAGCACCAAAATAACATGCACAGCATTGTGTGTGTGTTTGATATCTCTAGTTTTTACACTCGCAGAATGCAGAAAAACAGCAAGAGCAACACAAGCCCCAAGCTCCTGCACTGATCTTACCCTCACCGAGTCGAACTCCTGATGTCAGTGATAATTTGCACTTTTGCAGACACAGCTAGATACCGAACACGGTAAATGGCATAATCTGAGCTCACTCCATTCTCATGTGCCCAGGGTCCTCTGGAGCCAAGCCAGGCACTCCGTGTAAACCACATGTATCTGTATAGAGCGTAGGCTCAAGAACAATTTCTTTTAAATTCTCCAAATTTCCACTCAAATGAAAAAAATTTTACACTGAAAGCATTTTAAGTGTTTTCAGCCTCTCAGTAACATGTTTTCATAAGTAACAGATAACAAAGAAGAGCAATGAATTATTTTTGTTTACAGAAAAGGTCCACAGAGCCTCATATTCTGTCCCAGAGATTGGCCAGAAGCATATGTCTATGGAATGGACAGGTATGAGAGAAAATTCATGAGCATTTTTACTCAAACAGAGACCACTGGACCTACCAGTGACTATTCAATGGTGGATGTCCAAAGGCTATAGTACACAGAAATTAAAAATTATACTGAACACAACTAAGCATCTACAACTATTTACAAAGAAATAAATAAATTAAGAACAGGCTTGTTGGGGTCCCGAGCACACCTCCGAGGTGAGGTATGCATTCAAACATTCAAAAGAGCATACAGCACAGCAGTATGCTCTGTATCCTTGCCCTCATCCCTGCCATAACCTCAGCCAAGAAAGCCTTTCTCCTCATCAACTGAGTGCCCTCACCTACAATATACCATCCAAGTAAAGGCTGGAGCATCACATGCTTTTTTCAGGACCTGCTTTGTAGAGGACTGGAAACCAGAAAGGGGAAAGGAGAGGTGTTCAGAGAGGACCCAAGGTGTGTTAGTCTAAGATTTGTTTATTTCTTTGTTTTTATTTCTCAACATCAGAATCAGAAAAGTTTGTTAATTGGCAATAAATTAAATCAAGTGAAATTCCCCAACTCAAAACTTGTCTTATTTTTTTGGTCCATGACAATTGCCCTCCCTGCTCTTCCTGTTCTCATTAGGCAAATAGGTTGCTGGCCTTTTGGCCCCTTTGCCAAGAACTGAGGAGAGGACCCCCTCTGAAACAGCTTAATGATAGGGATTTGACAGTTTAGCAACATTTTGTGTGAAAGATTACCTCCTTTAGCTCATTTTGCATTTACCACCACTTCACTTACTTGTTCACCTCCAGTTCTTATATCGGAAGAATAAAAAAAAGTGTATCATTAGCCTTTTCAATAAGAATATATCTTGAAATGTAAATTCATAGAAAATTATTAGTGTTGCTGCTAGTTGACACATTATGTAGCTTCTAAGTATATCTTGTTTCTAAACCCAATTAGAATTCTCTGCAAAATTTAACAAAATAGACAATCAAGGAGAGTTTGTGAATTAATTTGCTGAGTATTTGAAGTTATTTTGAGAAATGTTTGTGTAAGAAGCTAATGAAGAAAACTATGGTGTTTCCTGTCACGAAGTAACATCTCAACAGATTATTAAAAAGCTAAGCGAAAAATGATCAGTGTTCATCATGGAAGGAAATCAATAGCAGTGGTAATTTCAAAAGCAAATGATTTTCATGATAACTTTTGGATTAAAGATGAGGTAATTTCTGAAGTATTCAAGAAGAGCTAAGTATTATTAATTGATTGCAACATAAGTAGATGAAATTAAGCAAAGAGTTAACAGAATAATTCATTTAGCAGTTCAGAGCTGAACTTCATGTTGCTGCAATAATCATAATTAATCTCACACTGATGGAAGAATAATTTTAATAAAATCTATTTTAGCTTTTCCGGAAGGAAGCTTGACATATGCAGCAAATGAAGAGTCAATGCAGGCCATGATTCTGAACATGAAAGGGACAAAGGCAAAGTAACAGAATAAGGGAAATGCAGTCTTCCTTCGAGTGATTTACTAGGACAGGAGAAACCCAGAGCCCTGACAGAAATACAGTAATTTTCATAGGAATGGATATATCCCTGCTAAGCATTTCAGGTGTATGGGTCCTACTTTATTAGGACAATAATCATCTAACCGGGCACTAAGTCACTGCTGTAAGGAAAACCTGCTTAGCTCTGAGACCTTCTGAGTGAATTTTGGCAGTACTAAGTGCAGCAGAAAGCTTATTTACTCAAATGCGTGAGGCAATGAGATGCTAGAAATCAAATAGTTACTGTTTTTCTGCTTGACCTTCTAATGGCTTGCTGAATACAGCTGGCGTGCACATTAGCTTTGGTATTCATGGGGTAGCAACAGAGATCACAACAAAGGCTGACGTCTGGATCTGCCAGGACCCTCCTGTGCATTCAGACCACAAGCAGGAGAAGTTGGCAGCTGGACCACAGCTGAGCCTGAAGTTTGAAGCCATCTGCTTTCTCCAGGAGAGCAGATGAGGCATGTTGTGGGATCAGCTGCGGTGCCTTCTTCACTCAGAAACAGCCAAACTAGACAACTAGTCTCATGGAGAAATTATTTGGAGACTTGTACTGCATTTAAAAGTAAGGATTAGAATTCAAAGTATGTATTATTGGTGAAACAAGAGTCTCATCACACATGCACACGAGATGATTTGGCCATAGGTGGAAGTACTACGTCGTTGGTTGGTCTCTCTAAAGCCAGTGTGTGCCATCAGAAACTAAAAATAGTAATGTTCGTCATGAAGTAACTTAGAGGAACTAGGAAATGGTGGAAATGGAAGAGTGGCCTCATTTTACCTGGCACTTGGGTTGTCTAAATTGATGGAACACATCTACCAGTCAAAGCAGGAAACAGGTACTAAGAAATGATGGAAGAGGGGAGAGTTTGGTCATGCTAATTATCAACATGAAAGGAAGTGCATTAAGGGTTAAACAAGAACTGGCATTTTGCTGGTGGTCGCTTTGTTCATAGGAAAAGGGATAAGATTGAGTGGATTAGAAGATTAAATGTATAAAATTAAAATCTAATGTTTCATAATTTAAGGAAAAAATGGGAAAGACCTTTGTAGCCCTTATCAGGTGGGGTCTGAGGTTGGACATCCGTGGTCATTTCCAGATATATCAAAGTTAAATTTAGTTAATTACTTCATTGCTCAGGAACATGTCGTGTCTAAAAAGTAAAAAGATTCACCAGTCCAGACAACTTATGGTCTGAACAATTACTTCGTTTTCAAGTGAAAATACATTAAAAAACAGTTATTTTATTTCTTCTTTATGTTTTTATTACAAGACAACAGACTAAAAGCTAGAGACATAATAAAGAACCACCATACATTAAAAATGACTGTGGTTTGAAAAGTTCCAGAAAACAAAAATGTTTGCCTACCTACTATCTAGCAAGTAAAAGTGATACGGGTAATTCCACATTATTGTGTCCTGAAAGCCAGCTCAAACTATACATTTTTTCCATATGATTAATTTTATCAAATAAATGTCAGCTCTAGAGGACTTATGTTCTAATCCAAAGAAGGGGCAAAGAGCTGAATTTGTGCATCTGTGTATAAAATACTTTAATATTTATAAAACAAAATTTTTCTTTTGTATTTGTCTTCTTAAAAGAGAATTTGACTAAATACCACTTTTGTAGTGGAAGCTAAAGATCAGAACTAGAAAATATCCAGATAGAGTTATTGTCTGCTGCACTGTGTACCATTTGCTTCTTCCCTAAGAAGGAAGAGATGATTGACACAGGGTAGGGAAGGAACAGATATTAGGAAGACTAGGAAAAAAAAGCCCAACATTAAGAAGAAAGACCAAGTGAAGCATGGCTCTCCTTTGTTGTAAATTCTGAAGAGAATTTATATCAGTAGCATGAATTAATACTAACATTCTGTGACTTTAACCTGCAGAAAGACCGGCAGCCTTCCAGCAGATCATATTAATCAGTTTCCAGACATTCCTACCTCTCCTCACAAGGGGTTATACATTTAAATTTGATTTATGTTTAGTGTGCATCTAGGGTCGTAGTAGCGTACGGAAAAAGTACAATGTGGTAAACTGAATTTGACAGAGTTGAACTTACCATAAAGATACTTTCACCGCTAAATGTATTTTCTCTCCCTTTCCACTGCAAAACATACCATTAAGATCTCAGCTTTTTACATGAATACTCATTTCTAAAAAGAAATATGAAAAAAACAGAATGACTGTAATCAATTAAGCTGCAAGTGTATTTCTGTGCCAGAAACCTCAAAGCTTAGGGGAATCTCTAATGACACATGCAGGTTGATACTCACTATGAGTACCTGCCTGAATTCAGAGTAACTTGCATCTTTTAATACCTTACCTGCTAGCATTTCTCAGCAATGTTCTTTATCACACACTCATACTTCAGTAAACAGGCTGCTGAACACCAGACCACTTTAACTTTGGCTTACAGGCTAGATTTGGGCAGCAATCAATTATTGCAAGACAAGACAGACTTTCCTGCATTTTGAGGTTTAGAGAGTGCTTGCAGTAACTTTGAATTATTTCTTTTAGGAAGGAGAGACCAAAGTGAAACAAAACTAGATGCACTTAGAGATAAACATTCTGATAGAAATTGCTAGGTTCCAGATGGCACAGCATTAGGATAAGCCTGACTTTTATTATGCACATGTATTATCTACCATATTAATTCATGGTTTTGTACATAATAGATGACATTTTTGATGGGTTTTGTTGTTATTTTTCTGTACTATAATTTCTAAATTACCAAAATAGTATACAAAATACACTTGCAGTGCACCTTTATTTAGCTCTTATATCTTCCTTACTTCATATACTTTCCTTCCACCTCTCAGTATTTTAAAGCAGAAGGTATTGTTTAGTGAGAGATAATGGCTGAGGTCCTTATCATAAAAAAGCAATCTGAGATACTGTTTTACATGTATTTTGTAAGTTTCCTTCTACGCAGTTCAAATAAACTTTCAGAAAGATGTGCCTTGCCTAGATATTGGCAGCTTAGGAGGCTGCCTGAAAATGAAGTATTTCAGGGGGTATAAATTTTGGCCTTAATGAGAAGAAAACAGAGTAAATAGCTATAAATCCACTAAGATTACCTCTTCTGTAGATAAGCACTTTTCAAGACATGTAGGTCTTGTTCGCAAAGCAAATTCTGACAAAAACATTCTTCCACTCTACTTGCAAAGATACTTGTCTCCGAGCACAAAAAAATTGCTCAAGTAAGTGAACCCTTAGCTGAACGCAGAAAATCTTGCAAGAGACATGCTGTAGCAAAAGAATACCTATATGCTCATGTCCCTCATGCAAACATACAAAATCAATGAGTCCACGGTCCCTTTGCACTCATGATTTTCCTGGGATCTCATTTTAACTAGTACTCATATACAATCCATTTGAATTGGTCCACTGGTCTGCTGGCCAATAACCTGATTTTGCCATAAAATTTTTTATCTTCAACTAAAAGTAGGACTACTAAGTCTTCACACCAAAGATTTTATAAAGACAAGGCAGCCACATTATGAAAGGTGGAACAGAAATGAGTTATCAAGCCTCTAAATGAAAAGAGGGACAGAGATGGCACTGAAACCCAAGCTTTCTGAGCACTCTTACCATGCTTTATCTGTTGAACTGCACTGCCTAAAAACAGCCTTAAGCACCAGGACTTCCAATGTTAAAATGGTACCTTACAACAGAAAACATTTCAAAACTTCAACTCTAACGTGCTAGTAAGACCATACGTACTCCTGCAATTCTCCCTTAAAATGTTTTGTATAGGTTTAATCACCAAATAAAAATGATGTCACAGACAGGATTGTGCCAAACACAAACTATCACAATAACAAAATAAAAAACTAAGCAGTTTTTACTGAGTGGGTTTTTTATTTTGATTTTTTTGAGGAATTTTTTCTTTGGACTAATGCCATCACTATAAGTAGTTGCAACTTTAATGAGTTTGACAGACTTTTTACATTTTAAATGAGAAGTCCAACCAAATCTAAATGTAGGGAAGTAAGAAAGGATTCTTATGATATAAACTGTGAGTGACAGGTTCTCTTTTAAATATTTATCAAATCTGTGCACCTATGGATGAATATATCCTTCAGACAAAGAAAGAGCCCTTCTACTTTGCTCTGGTGAGCCCCCACCTGAACTACTGCATCCATCTCTGGAGTCCTCAGCACAGGAAACAGATGGACCTGTTGGAGCAGGTCCAGAGGAGGGCCACAAAGATGATGAGAGGCCTGGAGCGCCTCTCCTGTGAGGACAGTCTGTGAGAGCTGGGGTTGTTCAGCCTGAAGAGAAGGCTCCAGGGAGACCTTATATATGTACCTAAAGGGGACTTATAAGAAAGACGGGGCCTGTAGTGATAGGACAAAGGGTAATGGTTTTAAACTAAAGGAGGGTAGATTCAGACTAGATATAAATAAGTTTTTTACAATGAGGGTGGTGAAACACTGGCACAGGTTGCCTAGAGAGGTGATAGATGTTCCATCACTGTAAGCATTCAAGGTTGGGTTGGACAGGGCTCTGAGCAGCCTGATCTAGTTGAAGATGTCCCTGCTCATTGCAGAGGGGTTGGACTAGGTGACCTTTAGAGGTCCCTTCCAATCCAAACTATTCTATGATTCTAAGATTTGGAGTTACTGCCATGAACCACCAGCAAAAAAAAAATTATCCATGGAGAGAAAATACTATAGATAAAAATTCTATAAATGCTTTCCAGTCTCCTGCCAATTGAAATTTTCTATATTGCCACATCTCCTTAATTCCCCTTATTTAGACAAGAATGTGAAGAATTACAATTAGTCTAAGGCTGCATGTATATGTATTGTAATTTAAGTCATGTCAGTTTGATTTATGCTTTCATGTTTGATTGATGTCAGCTTGATTTATGTTTTTTACTTAGTTGATGCTTTGAGTATTTATTTAATGTAACAGTTCCCCAAGCCAGGAAAGAATCCCATGAAAAAGTTGCATTTCATTTCCTAAGCAGATGTAAATAGGTGAGATGGCAGCTTGTACCCCACATCACAGTAATGCAAGGCACAAGACCGATGTGTAACTGCAGTATTATAGTTTCAATGGAAGCCCAGGACAAAATGCATTCATATGAAATGGATAGAGCAAAACATAATGGCCTGAAGGTAACAGCGTATTTCTTTGCTGGTGCTGGATGGTAGAAGCAGGAAGCGGACATTCTACTTGCAGTGCCCCTGAGCTGTTGTGTTACTTTCTTTCCTCTCGCTTCTAAGATGCACCTACAGTATAAAGCAAATTTTAGATTTAGAATTGACGTTTAAAGGGTTAGAGAGCTGAAATTTAATCTAAACCACGTGATTTTCTTCTGAGGTATATTAGATTCCTCCCAAAAGCATTTAATGGAGTATTAGAAGCTTAATTTAAATCATTTGCCCCATGTTGTCCTTCTGCTTTTATTTTACTATTCAAAACCTGAATCTTCAAAGAACTTAATACTTAAAAGAGCTGTTGCACTTAATTGTACTTTTTTTTTTTTTTTAAATGGATAAAACTTCTGTTTTTGCAGAAACAGAAACCATCTGAAGCTCCAGAAACACTACTTCAAGCAGAGCCAGATGAATTATTTATGACTTACAATATATTGCCCTTTTTCCCTATTAACTTATCATAATATCCACAATCATTTTAACTTGAAATTGCCTGAAAAACAAATTATAGTTTGTGGATCATCAACAAATGAAATGCCACATATATGCATTATGCTTATTGAATACGCCCAGTACATCACAAGATAACATTTCTGTTCTTCCTTTGGATGACTGATGTTTTCTAATTAAAAGCATAGCTTACCAAGGGGCTTTGCAGATCTTGAATAAAAACAATAATCAAGGTAATGAGATGAGAGAAGCTTCATTGACTTTAGTAGATTTTTAGAGCACAACGGTTACATACGTTAAGTCTTTGGTTTGAAAATTATATTTCAGAATGCAAAGAGAGAAAGTACATTAATCAGATGCTTGATGTTCTCTCAAGCAGTAAATGCAATATTCTGTACACTTACCCTACCAAAAAAAAAAAAGCCATGCTTGTTTACTTCATAAATTCATCCCTGTCTTATTGCTCTCTGCTTCTCTTTTCTCCTTTTCCTCTTTGAGGCTTCTCTAACTTTTCCATGTCCTTCAACATTTCTCTTCTGATTCTGCATCTATCTTCCAACTGCCCATTTGTTGCCACAGTCACAGACATTGTAAAGGACTCATTCTCTTTAGCCCTTCTCTCTCATCTCCTCAGCTATGGATATTATTCTGAATGTAGAGAAAAATATTCTAGACCTTCTGCTATATGTAGAGAAGATCTCATAGTGGTGTTCTTCCACAGGCAGAAATCTCTTTGCATGTGAGTACGTGCAAATTTGTTTGCTCCCTGGCTTACAGATTAGACCAAACTATCTCTGTTCCCTGCTGCTGGTATGTGCAATCATTGACCAAGAGCTCTAATCACTGTATCTTTCTAATCACTGTATTTTTCAAAGAGGTCAAGGCAATTTTTTTTTTTTCCTTTACCCATAATATTTGCTGAACATGGTGACAACAATTTATAATCTGTATTTAGCATTGAGTTTGTGGGTTTTAAAGCAAGAGTAAAGTAACTGACAACTTTTACATTATTTATTGTTACTGTTTTCTATCTAGGGAAGTCAGTCATTATAAATATTTATATACATGAAAATAGCAAGCAGAAGGAGCAAGTGGGTTTAGCTGCAACTTTCTGAAATGATCCAGTTGCCAGATTTCACAAAGCACTGGGGACTGATTACCACAATAAAAATGTAGTTCCTACATGTAGATGCTCCAGCCCTTCCGAATGATCGGAATGTTGTACAGCCAAGATACATTTTTTAGAACATTTATTCCCAATCTGCATTCATAAAGACTGCCTGCTGCTACAAATTTCATTTGAAGACATAAGAGGCTCTCGATACTTCACAGATTCAGACCCTGGGTGAAAAAAAACAACTTGACTTAAGGCTGTTAATTAAGTTACTAAAATCTTTTTTAAAACATGCAGATTTCTGACAGAAATATATTCATGCCTAAAGGTAACAACAATGATTATAAAAATTATTGGACTTCCATGTTTATTGTTTTATTCAGGAAAGCAATGATGTACGAATTGCATCCTTTTTATTACAAAGCTATCTTCATGGACATAGTTTATGGAACTGAGATAATAGATACAAAACCCATTTAGATGAGATTTACTTTAAAGTTTTGAAGACATTTTAAAGAGCAGACAAAAAGCAGTTGGGAATACATTAAAGCCACTTAGTACAAATAAAAGAGGAAACAAACAAATAACAAGTTAGTAGTTTCTTTAATAATAAAGTGCAATACAAAAAATGCTTTAGAGTGGAGATTGTACCTTGTTTTCCAGTCTTAACCCCCTTGAAGAAAATCTGTTCCCTACACATAAAGAAGCATCTCTGTAGTCTTCAGTAAGAAACAAATTTCTATGACTAAAAAATGATGAGATTTTTCTTGTTCTGAAGGCACACAGAGAAACTGCAATTCCACTGACACAAAGCAAAAAAGTTCTTTATAACTTACAGCTCTGAAGAAAGTATAGATTTTTTTCACAATACCATACATTTATCATGACAAAGGGTTAAAAGGTACAGCCTTAAGAAACTGGAACAAAAAAGAAGGCAAAAAAAAAAAGAAAAAAAAAAACCAAAACACAGCAACTTCAGCTTTTGAGTACTTTCCTTAGGATTTAGTTCTTAATAATCTGAGTTTCTGAAGTTCACTTGAAAGAGCAACAGCCCCTTACAGAAGCACCTAATCTGATTATGATAGATGTCATACAATGAATATTTTTAATGACATATTTCTTAAAATTTATACTAACATTTCAAAGTCAAGCAACTTTAGAGATTCAAGGAGCTTTCAAATCAGATATTTTAATTTTTCAGAGGAATAAATGAATGTGAATGTATTTTACAACAGGAAGAAGGGATACGAGAAATTTCCAATAAAGGAGAACTAATGAAAATGAGATCTGAGATGTGCTATTTCTAATGGATTCCTGACCTTTCCAGCTTGCACATAAATTACAGACCTGTCCCTTGCAGCAATGAATGAGCTCTGGAAAAAAAACTAGGGTGGTTCCACCTTGCATGGGAAGACTCAGGGAGGGACACGTGGTACCAGCTGCTGGGCAGGTAGGAGCTGGAGCTGAGGGTGGCAGTGAGGACAGAACTACCTGTGTCGCCACCAACAAGGGCACAGGCCCACCACCCAACGAGGAGAGCGGTGCGGGGCCAGGACAATGATGGGGACAGCCAAGGGACCTGTGACCACCACACCAGCCCTAGCCAAGGGGCAGGTCTGAGGTCAAGCCAGGAAGCCGAGCCAGTGGGCTGGGGTCAGCAAAGTATGAGACTGGGAACAAGCAGGCAAAGGATGAGGGCTTGAGCTGAAATGCGTCTTCTGAGCAAAAACAGAGAAGGCCCAGGCAGGTTCCTTACAGATTTTTTTCCCCCCAGCTCTTTCCCAGCAGCTGCCCCAAGGCCATGGGGCTGCATCACCCCAGGGCCAGCCATGCCCTGTTAGCCAAGCCCTGGCGCAGAGGGAGGCTGCGCTCTGAGCTTTGACCAGCTGACAGCCTGAGAGGCACGGGCAATCAGGGTAGGTGAGATTTCTTCCTTTCTGTGTTTTCTTGGAGTGATTATTTAATTGTTTTAGCAATTTTCCTGAAAAGAAATGCTGGGAATAGATGCACAAGACCTTTTTGGGTCGAATGGGAACCTAAATGGCAAGACAGACAAAGTGAGAAATCATGAGATGCAATACTTCTATTTTGACACTTTGACATTTTGTTTTGAAACCGATCTTAATTTTTATGTTTTTGTTCAGACAAATTGCTCTTTTCCATTTCTACAGATTTTCACAGATATAAAACCAGGGCGCTGCATGAAAGAGTGAGAACCTTCTCAATGTTCTAGCTGAAAGCGAAGCATCGTTCCTGGAGTGAAAGTCAACTCCACAGGTCAGGAGACCCAAATCCATAGCAGTTCAATGGCTGCATTGTTCAAGGAGTTACTTCTCCTTTTAAGGTTATAATACTAAAATACATTCAGTATTAAATTCTAGTTATTACAAATACATATTCATGAGATTAAAATATAAGTCTTGTTCCCCAGCTGGCACTGACCTAGCAGAGGATAAGGCAAACATGTTCTAAAAAAGTCCATCATGCATCCAAAGTCACATACCAAACACTGTCTCTATGATTTCTTTATGGCCTATTCCAGTAGGACTGATGAGATGAGTTAAGTAAAAATAATCTTGCCTGAAGCAAATATTATGAGAAAGTAAAACATAAATGTAATGTCTTCTATTTAAGACATTTTATTACTTGGTATTTGCATTTATAGGTCCTCTAACTGTAGGGAATAAAAAGTGAAAGGAAATTAAGCAGAAGTTCTAAAAGTGGAATGCATTAAATATCTTAAAAGAAGGTGTCTGAGATTTCACTGAAAAGTTTGGAATATACAAGCAGAGACAACATTAATGAGCAGATAGCCAAGATTTTGGGAATTATTACCCATGTATCTGAGCTACAAAATTTAAACACCAAACTGAAAATCTTTCTGTTTAGTGCTTGAATTTGGAACTTTTGTCACAATATGCAAAATTGAACAGCCCCAAATACTAATAGCATTAGTTTCTAAAACACTAATTAAGATGACATATTAGAGAAATCTTTTAAAATTAGCTTGCTGTCCTACTTTTGAAATAATCTACCATCATTTTTCTTTCTTTGCTAATGTTTCAGTTCATTTCTGCTTTGCAAGGAACATGAGCAGTAAATTCATCAATTGCCATGTCTTTATTTATTTTTGCAAGTCCCTGTGCGGGAAAAGTAGAAGCAGTAGCTGTAAATCATGACCATAGCAATAACATTATTTAATGGGATGGATAGGTAGTCAGCAAACTCTAATAAAACAAAAATGAGAAAGGAATAAAAGCCATTAAGGGTATTGCAGGAGGAAACTCCATCCCAGATAATGTTCCTTCTTTCTGTAGAAGTCTGAAAAATTTTTTCTTCATTTCCAGCTTGATCAGGAAAGGAGCCCTTTGTTCACCATAGTAGTTAACTATGACAATCTAGGCATGTTGCTCACGACACATTTATACCTTTACACCTCCTTTCTTACAATAAAACTGCTCACTGAGCAGTTGACTCAGAATTACTGTTACGGCAATCAGCAGGAAAAACGTGCAGTGCAGTACTGCAGCAACAGCTCGTCCAGAGGCAAGGCACTGGTTCAAAGCTCATTTTCCCTCTTCCTTCAAAGTGCAGTATCAGACAAGGCATCTCCTCTAATGTAGGCATTGTCCCTCATCAAAAGAGACATAAATGAGGTAATAATATTTGAGTTCAATGCAATCACAACAATTGCAGCTTCTAATATTTTCCTGAGACACTTTGCATCATGTAATGTTGTGATCATGTATGCTTCTATCCTCCCTCCCGGTTTGGTTTTGGGGTTTTTTTCAGTATTCATGGAGAGAAATTTGGAGCTTAGTGTTCTAGCTGGATTTGTTTCAGAATAGGAACTGTGGCTGACTGATTTATCGAAGCAGGAGTATTTGGCTTATTCCTTCTAAAGTCAATAGAAAAAGCTTAGATGTCAAGAAACCATTTTCAAGACAAATTACTGAAGCACAGAAAACTGGTATAGCATGTGGATTAAAGCATTCATATAATCTATGCAGCTATATTTTGGAATTCTGACAATTTTTACTCCCAAAAGTACTCATTGTTTTTCTATGAATGAGGAATCATTCCAGTGAAATTAACGGGACAAATGATAAACATCACTGGAATGGAATGGAATGGAATGGAATGGAATGGAATGGAATGGAATAGAATAGAATAGAATAGAATAGAATAGAATAGAATAGAATAGAATAGAATAGAATAGAATAGAATAGAATAGAATAATCTCATCTCACTTGTAAGGCACATACAACGATCATGTAGTCCAACTGCTTTGTCATTTTGCATACAAACACAGAATAAAGAATTACTATGAAGTTTAATGAGGGCATACATTTCCTAGCTTTGAGGATTATTCTTTCTCTTTTTTTTTTTTTTTTCTGACTGATACTGCTATTTAGTTAAATAAAAGGGCAATTCACCAATATGTTTTTAGAAACATGTAACTGGAGATACGGTTGATGTTTAAATCTTAAAGGAAATGGTATTCCTAAAGCATTAGGTTAAAAGAAAAATAATGAGTGCTTTTTGAAGGCTTTACATTCATTTCCACCATCACAGAAAACAGTACCAAACTGAGATATTGCCAGCAATAGTTCAATCACTGACCTTTATTAATGGGAAGGAGCATTATGAGTGGAGATAAAAACATATGGAGAGTCTGCTCTGAGACTCACTTGCTGTAGGAACTGCCTGTCTTTGATTTCACATGTACATCTAGTTTTTAAACCCACCGGAGAGGGGGCTGGTTTACACAGCTTGGAACTCCTACTCTTCAGCACTCTATATTTACAATGACATATACATGATTTATAGGAAGACAGCTATCTTTACCAAGAAATCCTTGATTAGCCTCATAAATTTCTTCATCTAGAAATAGCCATCTTCAAGACTTTATGTGATTCACTGACTTTATTAGAGCGGGTGTAAGAGTTACAACAGTTTTCCACACAACTGTACAGGATAATACTGTTTTGATAGGAATGCAAATTCCTAGTAGTTGGGGGGTGGGTTGGCAAAAGAGGGTCCTGCTTGGCAGCAGACATCAGCCAGCACCAGGTCCACACATTCACATTACTGAATGCAGTAATGCCACAGCTGCAGGGTGGTCTGCATCCACTCAGTTACAAAAGCAGCCTCTCTCTCAGGCATTCCTACAGTCTCTCTTGACTTATGGCTAACTGATTTGCCCAACATCAGTCACCTGTGAAGGAGGATGGTTGCATAGCACCAAGCATAATATTTCTGGCTCGTTTCACTAACAGAAACTACGCATTTCCACCAGTGCTAACGAGTGAGATAGTCTAAATATTTTTTGTTTACGTGTCCTCCAAACACCTCATAATTTTGTCTGCTTCAGCAGAAAGCATTTCAAAGTAAAATCTAACTCACAGAAAATGATTTTTTTGCCATTATTGTCTAAAGTATTTGTGTAGCAAGGGATTAAATAGCACAAAAGTGGACAGCATTTTCAATTTCATGCTGTTCAATTATTGGAATAGTTGACAATCACTTTTAAAAACAAACACCACCAAAAATGTTTTTCTGTGAGTATCAGACTCTAAGGCTCCATGACTTCAGCAAAACTAGTGAAGAGGTGAAAAAGTAAATTATTTAAAAGAGTTTTAGAAGAAGAAGAACCAAACATTCTAAACGTAGTTTAATGCTATGCACAGGATTGAGCCCTGAAAACTAAACTTATTATTAAAACTGTTTTACTAGATCAGGGCCTCAGACACAAAAATGTCTCTGCAGAAGCAGACCTCACCTTTGCCTCCGGGAGGCGGGAGGTTTCTTCTGGGTTTACGAGGACTCAGAAATCAAGAGAAGGTTAAAAAAAAAATGGAGGAGGGTGAGATATATTTGAAGGGGGAGGGAAACTGACTGTGGTCCTCACCTGCATCCCACTATGTTTCCAAATGTCATCTCCAGTTCTTAAAAGAAAAAAAAAAAAGAGAAAAAAGAAGAGAGAGAGAGAGAGAAATCCATGCATGGTTTTATTAAATTGCTCCATTGTGTGAATGCATTAATCATAATTCCAGTAAAAACCTTAAGGTATACAATTACTGCAGTTCATTTCCTGCCCAATAGCCACAAGAAACATAGGGCTTTATTACAAATTGTGCTGTTTACTCCCATACTCATGCTGCTACATCACTTAAAAAACTACATTTCTCAGAGACACTTTCTGTGCTGGCCTCCAGAACGACTCCTTCATTCAGACATTTTCAGACTACTCAGAACAACCACTAGCACCTATCAAGAAGGCCACTCAGCAAATGAAAAAACCTGTCCCATGGAATAAGGGCTTTAGCAGCACAACACTTAGAGTTATAAACCCTTCTACCCGTTCACACTGGCCTGAAAGACAGGAAAGAGCAGAACTCCTGGGTTCTCACCCTAGATCAGCTCTCCATTTTGATGCTATCTCAGCCAAAAACTTTCTTCTCTCCGTTCTTCAGATCACCCACCTGTAAAAGAGGGATTACATGCACCTACTCACAGTGGGGCAAAAAAGGATTAATATATTAGTGCTGCAAATCCCCCTTCTAAATCCTTCAACAGACAACCATGGGCGGGGACAGGATGAGACATGGTGGTTAGGACCAAACCAGCTTTATTATTAGCCCCTCCTGTGGCGCCACAGGGAAGGCATCCCCGAACTTTGCCATGTTCCTTATTCTATGTCCCAGTGCTTCTCCAAGCAGCTCTGGATAAATTTGTGTTAGATTATAAACATAGTCTGATGAAGAGAGGTACCCCCTACTGCATAAATAAGGATAAATAACAAATTACACTTCATATATTTATCTTAGAATCATAGAATCATAGAATCTGTTTGATTCTAAGGTCCAGGTTTGAATGCATGTATCTTTTTCCATGTATATTTAGTGTGTTTAAAGATGTTAAATAAAAAACATTTACAAAACCACAGGTCCATATATTTATGCTTCCTTGACAGAATGCTGCTTCCATTGATTACAAAACCCAATATTCTGAAGAGCTCCTCAACAATAATTGTACCTAATACGGTATCTTTATCTGCAGGAATTAAGAAATCTCAGGCACAATGCTATGAATTGAACAAACTCTGATGCAAGAAAAGAACAGAAAAGTGAATGTCTGGGGCTATCACACGCTGCTGTAGGAAACACCTACTACAAGATCTGGGATATGACCAGCTTTGTCACTATTGTGCTGATATGTCCTATACAGAGTATCAGGAAAAAGAATTTCAAATAAACAGGCTGTTCTGTCTTCACCACTTAAGGCTCTTGGTACCAGCTACAAAATGAGGTTTCTTTGTGACACCCTGGGCCATTAATCATCTTTGAGTAGACAAGCAAGTGCTCTAGGATTTAAAAGACATATTTTTAATATTTACTATAGCTATTAGAAGTCAACAAACAGCTACATAAATAGATGAATGGATTGGACAGTAACATTTCATGAGAGACATCAGCAATATATTTTCCAGAAGATATTGGTGCAAATTTGAGCATAAGGTACATTTTTTCCACAGGCAATAGAAAGGATTCTTTCTCACTCCCCCAGTTTAGAAGAAATTTGCCTGAAAAAAGAATGCCAGTTGTTAGTGTTAGTACACCATCTTGTGGATAACTGGTCTAATTGGGAGCGTTGCTGCAACAGCTAGCACAGTGTCCTATTGCTGGAAGCAACAGGATCACTTCCTATTCATACAATGCTTAGAGCCGCAGCACCTCTCTGTTTTATATGCATCGTGACTCCTTTCTAAGTTTCTGCATGTGAAGAATGAAATCTTTGAATGTAAAAGAAAATATACATATATGAAGAAAGACACTGATGTTTTAGTAGTAGTTACTGTTAATTAATTCTCTTAGGACACACTTAAAACTGTATGTTTTGAAGAACTCTCATGGTCCACTAAGGTTACCACTGGCTCACTGGGCTGCACTTGGGTGCAGACCACCATTGGAAGTAGATGCCAGCTTTGAGAGCACCTGTTATTCATCAGTACTAAAGATGCTAACTAGCTCTCTTTATAGAATAGACATTGAATCCGAATGTCTTCCATGATCTGTGGTGCTTCCAAAGCATTATTTATACAAATTTCAGTCTTATTTCAGATCATTGAAAATGAAAAAAAGAAGTATAGACTAAGCAGAAGTTGTGGGAAAGTTCCAGGATTGTCATATTCTTCTTTTATACATCTGTGATTAATGTTCCCATTCTTTTCTATTGTAAGGTATAGGCATTAGAACGTGATTTGATTTGATTTGAATTCCTCTATGCCAGTTTCTCTGGCCAGGACCATCCAGATGTATTATGGACAAGACAAGAAAGCTTAACCTGCATGCACCAAAATGGAGTTCTCTAGCTTTTTCAGTCATGTGGTATTTTAGTGCATCAAGGTACAAAAATTTTGATTCTCCATGACAAACCTTTCCACAACGAAGACAATGAAGCAGTGGCACAGACTGTCTTGAGAGGCTGTGCAGTCAATACAAAGTTAGAACAGTGCAAAATGAATTTGAAATGGTGTAAAGGCTACTATGAGCATGACTTAACAATACATCTGTTTAGAACTACAGGGTCCAGAACAGTGGAGAGTACAGCATCTTTAACTTAATTCCTGTGTATGCTGCCTTTTTTGCCCACCCTTTACTCTGCAGAGAAACACAAAGGACTTGAAAAGGTGTTTCAAGGTCCCAGTGCTGTGATTACCTGCCATAAGCCACGTACACACTCTGATCACATGGACACCCACAGCCTCTCTGTTACCATTCTGAAAGCAATTCACATGAAATACTAGAAATGACATAGAAAATAAGATCAATTGTTTCATATACCATCCATTAAAATATATGTAGAGCAAAACCTTATGAATTAAATATTCTTCCAAAATGCTACTCCAACAGCCTTTCTCTTGGAACCCTTCCCTTGCTTTCTGTGCTGTTACTTCTACCTAAAATGAAGATTGATAAAAACTGTCAACCAGATGGGACAAAAAATTTTAAAACAAGAAGGATCAATACTTACAATTTCTGCCTCCATAGCTTTGTGTTCCTTGCTGTATTTTATCATCCACAAATACAGACAAATCAACTGATATTTATTATGTAATATAATAAGTTGGCATTTTATGATACAAGTGAATTGAGTTCAGTGTACTTTCCTGCATTCTGTAATATTGAAAAAAGTTTAGTAGTTTTGATTTATTTTTTCATTTACTGGATTACTATTTAGGCCTGTTTTATCTCTGGAAGATATACGGTTTGCTATTGTATTTTTATGAGGACAGATCTGATCTTTAACGTACATGTTTAAAACAACAACAGAGACAGAACAGATATTGGGATGTTATATCCATTGATGATGTCCAACTGGGCAAGGAATCAAACAGTACAATTACTTGGATCATTTGGAAACAAGCACAAATAAGTGCATAGCCATAGTATTATGTGGCTGAGTGTAGAATAATCACAGCTCTTTCAAAAAGGGATTAGAACCTGAGTGCAACAAAGTAGAAACAATTCTGAAGGGAACAGTGATGCTATAATGTTATTTAATACAGTTTAAATTTCCAGACTTATAGAGAAAAGGCTGAAAACACAGAAAAGCAACTAGAGCAAATTAAACTGAATATATTTGTATTCAGCATATATAACATAATGAATAAAATAACAAGGCTGAGATTCAGTAGTTTAGGATTGTTTTCTAACATACAGAGCATCTGGTACAATGCTGCTGTGATAATTTTTCATTCTGTGCTCTGTTGCATATTTACTCCACATGTCTTAAAGTAAAAAAGGGTTGCATCACAAAGTTACTTCATAACTTGCTGATATTTTAATTTACCTCATTTCACAGTTAGAAGAAATGAAGGTTGGGACAAAATATAAACAAAATACTGCCTTTGGAAAGGCAGCAAAATATTTAAAGCTGTTTCAGCTGGTTGGCCAAACAGAAATACAGACAAAACTTTCAAATCCCATATAATGATTTTTTTTTTTCCTGACAGAACATACACGCAAAAGTTTATTTGATCAAACTAATTAAGAGTTGCAAATCAAGAGTTCAAGAACAAACAATTCATCTGCAAAAGTTATTTGACCTTATTATGACTTCACATTGAAAATTAATTAATTAATTAATTAACAATTTGCATTGGTAATGCTTTTAGAATGAATCTTGCTATGGAGTGGAGATAATGTATGAGGCAGGTTTCATTTTCCCAGAAACTTAAAAGACATTTATGAACTAGCTAACTAGAAAACTATTAAGACAGCCAACACTGTCCTGGAGCTGTCTCTTTCAAATTTCCTATATACTATTGTACAAATTTCCTTCAAAGAAGTTATCAGGTAATATCTTTCTTTCTTTTGGTGTCTGAATTACTCGTTCTGATTTTAAGAATGGCTGAGCAGGTCACAACTGCAACTGAAAATTGTAGAAACTGCTTTAAAATAAAAATCTAAAAAATCATGTCTAGTCATTTAAAATTGGTCACTAGGAATGACTGAGCACTTTCTGACCTTTATGTGTGATGATGAGAAATTTGTAAAGTAGTGCTTCTAAAATGGGAATAAACACCCTTTTAGATTCCTGAAATTTTGAATCATGTAATTAAAGTTTGTGAACCAGATATTATAGTTATAATCAATATAGAAATGCCTCAGGAAATTAATTATTTTTCTTTCTGATACCTACTGAACAACGAAGATAAAATGAAATATTAAATACCTGCTTTTTATGTGAACATCACCTGTCCTTTGTTCTGAATGAACTAGAAATTCTGCGAGGGAATAGTATTGTGACAATAGAATTAAGTTTCTCTAAAGACAAATAAGCAGTAGAAGAGAGTCTCTACTCTACTTTAACTCTGCCATTTTCTAACTTCTGCATATGACTATGCAAGATGAATTTTCACTATGCTGGAGAAGGGGAAAAGAGAGAATTGCAGTTATAAGACAATGCAGTGACAACTGGAGACTTGTACTGAATACCTAAGTTCTGTGTGACAAATCACAGTCTCAATTATGTCCTGAGTAAGTACATGTCAAGACAACTGAAAACAGAGAGTTACACTCTGTATACATCTAGGTGAAGCATAGGAGGATCAACAAGGAGTCAGAATCTGATTCTGCTGCTCTTTTTTATTATATTTTGTGCGCAATCTTAATTACAAAATAAGAAATGAAATATATAATAAATATACATATTCTATATAGAGAACATTTTTATATAAAATTACATTCCTAGTAATATCATATTATCCTGTTAATTTTGTTAATAGTCTGTCACAGCACAGTTGGCAGCAAAAAATTGCTGCTTCCACCTGTATTAGCTAACCCGGTCTTCACACAGCCAGGATGCTTTAGAAGCAGAGGTCCGTGAAAGAGAGGAAGAGCCAGCTTGCTTGCTTCCTTGCTGGGCATTGCAGGCCAGAGAATTGGCACCAAAGTTGGTTTGAGCATTTAAATCAGACTGTAGCTGTAACTTAAGAGAAGCATTAGGCATACACAACACCAAAAACTAAAAGAGACCCAAAAGACTAAAAACTTACAGTGTTTCATGGTACCTTTCCAGGCTGAAATTACCTTCTAGGTGTCCTCCCATCACTTCACAGCTACCATTTAGATATATTTGTTAATCACAATGTACTTTAGAATCATTAAATCAAACATGCTGCGAGAAGAGTGGCTAATAACTGAGGTACTTGAGCATCGCTTATAAATATGAGGGGAATTTGTGACAAATTCCAGCAGCTGCAATCTCACTTCTGGTAAGTGCAACTCTGTTGAAATCAGAGTGATTACTGATTTACACCACAATATATCAAAAGAGAATCAGACTCTACATTTATGAATCTGTTTCCTTTAACTAGAAAACTATGTTGGAGGAAAAGAAAGCAAAAAATCTAGTGTTATCTACACAAGTACCCTATCCTGCCACTAGCAAGCTGAACATTAGGAAAAGATGTTGAGATATGAGTAACTACGAGTTCATTTTCACAGGTATTAGAAGTTCAGTCTATAACCTACTGCAACTGTAACATAGTACATATGATTTAACATAATATATTAGAGGTGCTTTGAGGGATTGGAAACTTTATGGAACATTAATTTGCAATGAATTTTATTTATGAGAACATTTCGCCTGTAAAAGTGAAGGTATTTCTTTTGTAATTGGTGTATGTCTCATTTTAAGTTGGCTTTACCAGACAGCTTGTTCAAACTGCTGTCTTGTAGAGGTAGATATATGTCAGGGTGAAAGATCTTAGTGGCCTGGAAGGAATTATTATTACTCTTCATTCACGATCATCCAGTATTTCTCTTCAAATTAAAAAATAAAAGAAAAAAAAAGTTGGTGTAATTACTATAATAGGACTCTTTTGCTATATTTGTGACCGATCAGTCAGAAAGAAAATAAGTTTTGAAGGGTTTCTGAAAAATGTAACCTAGTGCAACAGTTGCACAGAAAACCGAGTGAGAAAACCAAATTATGTTCATCCATTGTATTAAGCTCAAGTAATTTTTTTCTTAGATGATATATGAACTAAGCTGTGGAATTTCCACACAGTTCCATGTGCAGCTGCCTGTTACATGAGAAAGATAGGAAAATAATCTGTGCTTCCATGATAACAATTCTAAGAAGGAGATGAAGTGTTCCCCAAGATATATATGCAATGTATCAATATTCCTTTTGACATCTTTCTCAAACAACAAGCTGAGATATTTTTATCTCCTACTGTTGACTGTATATGGGCAATATCTTGCACTGGGACATCTGAAATGCAAAAACAGTCAAATCTCCATTCAGAGACCAGCAAAAGGAAGAAAGGGGTCACTGGTGAGGTCAAATATGTTCTGCTCTGAAATATAAAAAAATCATTTCTCCATCACTTCCTGTATCAGATTTGCGTGGCCAGGTTTTGGTAGTGTGGGAGTTACAGGGGTGATTTCCATGAGAAGCTGCTAGAAGCTAGCCCAATGTCAGCCAGCTCCAAGTTGGACCTGCCACTGGCCAAGGCTGAGCCCACCAGCAACAGTGGTAACACTTCTATGAGAGCATATTTAAGAAGGGGGAAAAAAAGAACAACCGTGTACATCAGCAGCCCAAAGAGAGGAGTGAGAGTATGTGAGGGAATCAACTCTGCAGAAAACAAGGCCAGTGAAGAAGGAGGGGGGGCGGGGGGGGTGTCCTCCAGGCACCAGAGCAGCCCTGCAGCCCATGGAGGTCCACGATGCAGCGGAGATCCGCAGTGAAGCCGATATCCACCTGCAGCCCATGGAGGACCCCACACTGGAGCAGGTAGATGTCCAAAGGAGGCTGTGACCCTGTGGGAAGCCCACGCTGGAGCAGGCTCCTGGCAGGGCCTGTGGACCCATGGAGAGGGGAGCCCACGCTGGAGCAAGTTTGCTGGCAGGACTTGTGACCCTGTAGGGGACCCGCTCTGGAGCAGTCTGTCCCTGAAGGACTGCACCATGGGGAAGAGACCCATGCTGGAGCAGTTCTTGAAGAACTGCAGCCTGTGGGAAGGACTCGCATTGGAGAAGTTTGTGGAGAACTGTCTTCCGTGGGAGGGACCCCATGCTGGAGCAGGTGAAGAGTGTGAGGAGTCCTCATCTGAGGAGGAAGAAGCAACAGTAACATGTGATGAACTGACCACAACCCCTATTCCCTGTCCCCCTGTGCCACCCGCAGAGCAGGGGGATGTAAAGATCTCAGGAGTGAAGTTGAGCCCAGGAAGAAGGGAGGCGTGGGAGGAAGGTGTTTTAAGATTTAGCTTTTATTTCTCATTACCCTACTCTGACTTCTAGTTGGCAATACACTAATTTTCACAGGTCAAGTCTGTTTTGCCTGTGACAGTAATTGGTAAATGATCTCCCTGTCCTTATCTTGACCCACGAGGTTTTTTCCATCTTATTTTCACCCTCCCCCCTGTCCTGCTGAGGAGGAGAGTGATAGAGTAGTTTGGTGGGCACCTGGCATCTGCCACACTTCCTAAAATAACTCCTCTGTCTTTTCCTTCCCTCTTTTTGCACCTCATAACATTTCTGCTCACTTTTCTGTTCTGTAATGTAGAGACACTCAACACAAAAGAATCAGCTAGGGTCTATAGTAAACACAGGCAATAACAGTATATATATTCTTTTCTTAACACATTTTGGTGTTTTTCTAATCCAGTACATTTACCGCAACCTTCTTCCTACCCAGAATTTAATTATCAAGAGAGAAATGTAATTCTCACTCATGAATTGCTGTTCTGTCTTCCACAAGGACAACCGTTACTGTTACTTGCCCTTATTTCTGCTCAGTATGTTACTCATCTCATATCTCTTAACTCTTCTTTCCTTCTACCATTTTGTTTTATTCCATTCATATTACTCACTTTGTTCTTCCTTTTTATTCTGAGTTCATTTGATTGCATTCTTTTGGGAATCTGCTGACTGCAACTGATTTAAAAATGAAGCAACTCTTGGGGGTTTTATTTTTCCAATTTCTATAGAAATTTTGTGTTATCTTTCAAATCACCTTCTAGCAGAAACTACTGAGAGGAATGACAGCTGTAACAGGAATTCAAAGAATCATAGAAGAATCATAGAATGGTTAGATTTGGAAGGGACCTTAAAGATCATCTAGTTCCAACCTCCCCTGCCATGGGCAGGGACACCTCCCGCTAGATCAGGTTGCCCAAAGCCCCATCCAACCAGGGATGGGGCATCCACAACTTCCCTGGGCAACCTGTTCCAGTGCCTCACCACTCTCACTGTAAAGAATTTTTTCCTAATATCTATCTAAATCTCCTCCTTTTTCAGTTTAAAAACATTACCCATCATCCTATCACTACACTCCCTGACAAAGAGTCCCTCTCCACCTTTTCTACAGACCCACTTTAAGTACTGGAAGGCTGCTATAAGGTCTCCCCGGAGCCTTCTCTTCTCCAGGCTGAACACCACCAACTCTCTCAGCCTGTCTTCATAGAAGAGGTGCGTCAGCCCTCTGATAATCTTCATGGCTCTCATCTGGACTCACTCTAACAAGTCCATGCCCTTCTTACATTGGGGGCCCCAGAGCTGGATGCATTACTCCAGGTGGTGTCTCACCAGAGCAGAGTAGAGGGGCAGAATCCCCTCCCTCGACCTGTTGGCCATGCTTCTTTTGATGCAGCCCAGGATACAGTTGGCTTTCTGGGCTGCAAGGACACATTGCCGGCTCGTGTTGAGCTTCTCATCCACCAGCACCCCCAAGTCCTTCTCCTCAGGGCTGTTCTCAACCCATTCTCCACCCAGCCTGTGTTTTTGCTTGGGATTGCCCCATCCCAGGTGCAGGACCTTGCACTTGGCCTTGTTGAACTTCATGGGGTTCACACAGGCCCACCTCTTAAGCCTGTCCAGGTCCCTCTGGATGGCATCCCTTCCCTCCAGCGTGTCAGCTGCTCCACACAGTTTAGTGTTGTTAGCAAAATTGCTGAAGGTGCACTCAATCTCACTGTCCATGTCACCAGCAAAGATGTTAAATGGTACTGGTCCCAGTACCGACCCCTGAGAGACACCACTCATTGCTGCTTGCCACTTGGACATAGAGGTGTTGACCGCTTGAGGTGTGGTGTAACGCAAAGTAGCCATGAGTGAGTCCTGCACAACAGTAACAAAATTTTCAATTTTAAAGATTTTTAAAACAGAAAAATGTTCCAGAAAATGAATAATACTTTCACACACCCAATGCAAGCTGTATCTCAGGAGAATCTCATCGGGTAAAGCTTTGACTATGGTTCAGCATTTAGGCCTTCCTGAAACAGGATCTAGCTAATAAAGCCCAGCTTTCTCCATAGTCAAAGACAAAAAACAAATGAAAATGTCCAAAAGGACAAGGCATCCCTCTCACACACTTAGGAATCAGAGGGACTTTTCAAAGATACATCTACTGTACTGTGGTAAGTTTCACTTACATTCTTTATCTCATAATGTATTTAGATACATGATGTTTTTTATTACATAGCTTCCCTCTTATAATAAAAAGTTAGCATACAATTTTCGACACACATGTCTACCAATCTGTTACACTCAGATCCCTCACAGAAATGCTTCATTGTGTATGCAAATCTCAACTCTATTTTAAAGGGACATTAAAGATAATTTTCAAAATAACTATGGTGTAAAAGGTATGGATAAATATACGGCCATATTAAAAGGAATTGGGGGGGGGGCGGGATACATAATACATTCCCTCTACACACTGGGGGGGGGGGTGATACCTAATACA
>VYZM01022849.1:59326-104256 GCA_013398915.1 Dromas ardeola
TCCCTCTACACACTAAAAAGAAAAACTTCATTGATGATGGAAAAATAATGTGTGCAATAAAACCAGAATCTTTATTTAGTTTATTAAATACAAAGTGAAGCATATTTGAAAACTGTTGAGCCTGGTTAGACAAAAGCATTCTGCAAGGGATGCCTTTCATTTCTAGTTTACCATCCAGCCTTCCTCGACCTATGTAGAGCAGGCAATGCCTAATGAATGATGCCAATAAGCACTGTGTGCAACTGAATGGTCTTCAGCAACCCCAAGGTAATTGGGACTTCAGCCTCCACTGTGGTTAAAAAGTGAAAGAATTGTTCTATTATGGGTACTTTTATCCCGGGGTGCAAGGATGGAAGTGTCTGGAAAGCTCTGCATATTAGCGATCAGTGGCCAAGGCTTCAGCTGACTCTATGAGCTGAAGGTGTAAGTGCTGTCATTCTGGTCTGAGCCCCACGGTAAGAGTGTTGCGCAGCCCCCTGAAAAGACCACAGATCACATATACGTAACTAAGAAACACCTGGTTACACCCACCATCTTTTCAACTTTGTGAATGTTATGCATGTGTCTGGATCCTAGACATAACAAGCTCCCTGTGTATGTGCTGCAGTATCCATGTGGCTGAAAAATCTTACATAAAAAAGTTAGGACACTTACTAATATAGTCAAGAACAGAGAGTACTTTCTCTCCTGCTCCCTTCTGTGAATCTATGCAGACTAATTACGATCTAGAAAATGCAGTAGGAAATCCTCTTAAATACCTGTAGAACAGAACTCATCAACTCACTGACTGCAGTTACAACACGTGCTCCAAAAACGCTTTCCAATTACACAGGTAATGAATACTAATAAACAATTTTCAGTTCAGAAAAACAGTGACTAATGCATGCCATTACCTTTTAAAGGTGAGTACTTCTGTATCTTTACAAACAGCCTAACTCATCACAAACTTTTTTTAAAAGTCCTTACATAACCCCTTTTTAAAAACTGTTTTCAGAACACTGTAGCCCTGATAATTTCTTTTTTCACCCACTTCTCGTAATATAGCAGATCGAGTCTTAGATATTTCCTTTTGCCCTCTCTCTGACTCTAACTGTACTACCACAACAGCTACAGCCATGGTTTCCATGAGAAAGGGATGTTAGTTAAGAATTTAGTATATATTCCTGTGTATTTTGCTGCAAATTTTCTTGTAAAATGACAGAGTAGGTTTTCAACAGCCTACTTCAGCAAGGCTCTGCCAGCCACCAATTGTCTTCAACAACAGCCTGAGAGACCTAGCTTCTGTCTCATTGTCATTACATGCAAAGTGAATCTGGCACTTCTGATTCATTCACTTATCTTTAAAGCATGCCTTTTACCTCTTTGTTTCTTATTCATTGACTGACATAAAGGGGAAAACTTTGATGAACAAAAACCCCAACTTACTTTATGTACCATTACAATGCAGAGGGCTTTGCTAGTGCCCTCCACTGAAACCTCTTTTAAACCCAGATGGCTGGGCTTAAGTGGCATGGAGAGATCTGAATGAGCTCTTTCCAACACGATGAACTGATAAAGAAACCTCAATGTTTGTAGAATCTCATTGAAATGATAGAATTGTTTTCTAATTGCTCTGGGAATGAGAAAGCCATCTTAGCACAGATAGTAGAGTAGTCACTGTCCTCAGCTTCTGACAAGGTAATGGTGAGGGAAGATCTGTGGCACCCAGCATATTGCTGACCCATGGGAAGAAGAGCTGTTTGTTATCTACGAGAAAGGACAGAAAGGCAGGAGGGGAGTTAAAGTCCAAACTGTGTTCAACAGGCTTTAGTTAAACTGCCTTTAAGGGGGTGTGATCCAGATTTGTTTGCAAATATTTGATTTTTTTTAACTTCCGCACGGCTACAGTAAAGCATAGTGTTGGAAAATGTATAATCTGAGAAGCTGGAAAATATTGTGTAAAAGCCCTTAGAAAGAACGAGCAGGACATGGTATGAAAAGATGATCAGAGGGCTGGAGCACCTCTGCTATGAGGACACGCTGAGAGAGTTGGGGCTGTTCAGCCTGAAGAAGAGAAGGCTCCGAGGAGACCTTATAGCAGCCTTTCAGTACCTAAAGGGGGCTACAGGAAGGATGGGGAGGGACTCTTTATCAGGGAGTGTAATGATAGGACGAGGGGTAACAGCCTCAAACTGAAAGAGGGGAGATTTAGATTGGAAATCAGGAAGAAATTGTTTACTGTGAGGGTGGTGAGGCAGTGGAACAGGTTGCCCAGGGAAGTTGTGGATGACCCTTCCCTGGAAGTGTTCAAGGCCAGGCTGGACGGGGCTTTGAGCAGCCTGGTCTAGTGGGAGGTGTCCCTGCCCATGGCAGGGGGGTTGGAACTAGATGATCTTTAAGGTCCCTTCCAACCCGAACCATTCTGTGATTCTGTGAAAAGATTTAACCTAACAGCACCCTGGACAAAAACAGCATCAAAAACTTCATATATCACTTAGATGGTATCTTGCCTTGCTAAAACTTAAAACCCAAGGAGGTAATCTGACCAAATCTTGTCAGCGCGCCACTTCAACCCAGCTGAAAATCTGCTATCCTCAATGAACTATGCTGACTAACTGAAAAGTGGACAGAATTTACTACATATGCTTCACCACGCATTCAATTGACTCATTCTGGAAAACGTCAACTATTACTATGCCTATTATTAATATTCTAGGCAAATCTCACTGGTTATTTTTGCTTTGTTATCACATGGTTTCTGATCATAACTGTAGCATTATTTCAGTTTACCTTCAACTTAGTATAAATACTAAAACATTGTCACTAGGATTTTTTAAATATTCATAGGTCTGTTAATTGCTTGGAACTTGCACCTTGGATGGATTAACAGATCGAGACTAGTGGGCTGAACTACAACGTCTCCAAGCGATGGAAATTTCTGCAAATAGGCAGACTTTGGCAAAGCCAAAGGCACATGTTCTGTGAAAATTATTAAGTACAGTATCTGTGTGCCCAGAATGTGGAAAAATCAGTGGGAGTGATAGGGATTCTTGTCCTTTCATTGCTGAAATTTAAATCAATATGATTTTCTTTCACATCAGATAAAGAATAGATGATGCAATGTTTCTTATCTGGACTGCTCAGCTTCTGCAAGAGGATGGACTGGTGACCTACAATGTGATTTTGTGTTAAAAAAAACCCAACCCAGAAGTCAGGTTCTATCCTTGGGTTAAAATCGAATATTGATTCATAATTCAACTAACTGGTAAAGGCTGTTTCCACTGAAATGCTAAAGCATGCAAAAGACTGCATAATTGTTAAGATATATATGAACTTCTAAATACTCCCAATTGGAAAAAAAATAGTAATATTAATCTGTAAATGTCTATATTATCAGAAAATGGAAAATCTATGGAGGTCAAGCATCTTGACATATGTCATTTTATACTGGGAGTGATTTTTGTATAGACCTTCACAAGTTTACAGGTCTCTGCTTTTAAGAACTCTCCCTGAAGTCTCTCTATTCCCAAGCTCTGTGCAGACCCCAGTTATACCAGCGCCTACCTCCATTCATGCACAGCAGATGGCTTCTCAGGAACCCAAGTCTGAGACCATATGAAGGTTAGAGAGACTCATCTATCACTCTGACAACTCCTCATATACTACTCAAACCTGTGATCACTAATGACTTTGCCAGGGATTTGGCTACGGAGTGTACTAAAACCCACATTGGTTTAGTGTGTGGTTAAAATCCAGGCAGTTGAATATGTGCCTGTACAAGTGCTGTTGCCAGCTCAGACTTCCCTGATGATGTGATTGAGACAATTCTGTTCTCTGTTAAATATAAAATAATTTAAAAAAATTAGTATCGCAAAACAGCCATGTATACTAATTTAGACAGCATCACAAAATGGTTAAGTCTTGAAATTGGCTAGGTTGGCCGTCCTGCTCTGCAAGCTAGACCTGTTTGCTCAGGACCATGTCCAGATGTCTTTTGAGCATCACCAAGGAAGGAGACTCCACAGCCTCTCTGGGCAACCTGTGCCAGTGTTTGGTCACACCTGCAGTAAAAGTGTTTCTTTGTGTTCAGATGGAATTTCCTCTTCTTTAATTTGTACCCGGTGCCCCTTGTACCCAGTCAGTGGGCACTGCTGAGAAGAATCTGGCGCTCTCTTCCTCATTTCTTCCCATCAGGTATTTATACACATGAATAAGATCCTCCTGAGCCTTCTCTTCTCCAAGCTGAACAGACACAGCTCTCTTTGGCTCAACTCATGTGACAGATGCTCCAGGCCCTTCATCATCTTTGTGTCCCTGCCCTGGACTCAATCCTGTAAGACCATATCTGTCTTGTACTGGGGAGCACAGACTTGGACCCAGCACTCCTGACATGGCCTTACCAGTGCTGTGTAGAGGGCAAGGATCAGCTCTGATTTGCTGGCAACGCTCTTCCTAATGCAGTCCACAATGCTGTTGGTCTTCTACCTGAAGAAGGCACACAATTCCTCTGCAGAAAGCTTAGGCAAAGAGAAAGAAATATGCATGTATCAGACAGTAGAATATTATCCCTGTGACTTGATCAAATTCTAGCTCAGATTGACTATGCATGACTCCAAAGTAGATGGAGTAGATCCTAGATTACATACAAAATTATTTAATTCTACTCCTGCAAATGCAAAATGTATTGTTCTTTGGATTTGTTTGCCCAGGATGTACAGCCTTCCAGTACTTAAAGAGGACCTACAGGAGAGGGACTCTATTAGGGAGTGTAGTGATAGGACAAGGGGTAATGGTTTTAAACTGAAAGAAAGTAGATTTAGGTTAGATATTAGGAATAAATCTTTTACTCTGAGGGTGGTGAGACACTGGAACAGGTTGCCCAGAGAAGCTGTGGATGCCCCATCCCTGGAAGTGTTCAAGGCCAGGTTGGACGGGGCTTTGAGCAGCCTGGTCTAGTGGGAGGTGTCCCTGCCCATGGCAGGGGGGTTGGAACTAGATGATCTTTAATATCCCTTCCAACTCTAACTGTTCTATGATTCTATGACATTTTTGCTTAGTACTTCTTATGAAGATAGATGCAGAAAGAGGGTTTGTTTCTAAAGAATTTAAAATACAAATACTTGGTGACTTTTCCCTCACATTAGCCTTTCTCTTCTTTATTTTCCTACTTTTGAACTTTTCTTTCTTGACCTCATCATCATCCATTTATTTTCCCCAATTCAAGAAGGCCATCCTCTCTAGAATAACTACAGTAGATGCCAAAAGAAAAGAATACAATGTGGTCAACAAAGAACAGGGGAACATCAGCTCTGACATGTAGCATTGTGCCATACTGTTACTGAAAGCCTCCCACTGACATCAACAAAAAAAGTATTTAAACTTTTGTCCTTTAGCTAGACATTCTAAATCTTTTAATAATCAGTATGATAGGGTATACAATGTTCTTTTGCAGACAAAATTGAATAATTTATATATATAAAGTGGTAAGGAAAGAGCCTTGCAGATAAATGCCTGGATAGGGTTAAGAAAAATGTATAGTTCTTTTCTTATCAATGAGGATCACAATCTCTCCTTTAACATTCATGAAAATAATTGATACACTTGCGGTTTGTTTTATTTTATTTCCTGGAAAAAGTATGTTTTACTGTGAGATAAGGTAAGGTAAAATATTCTGCCTTAAAATTCCTCCATAGATTTTACCATAGATTTCTCCTCCCTTGATTGCTTTACTTTCTTATCCCAAGGCAATTCTGAAATGAAAAAACATCATGTAAACACATGAAAATATTGTTGTATAAGGCTATAAGTTTTTACACAAGGGTTCTAGGATGTTGCAGCAGCTGATAACACTGTACATTATTTTGTTATCAGTTCAACTTTGTTAAAGTCCCAGACTAATGACTGATTTTGGTAGGGAAGACAAAGAATACTGTTTTAATGTATAATTCCTGCAAAAAGGATTAGATGAGATTTTAGATGTCCTGCCAAAGGAAGAGCAAATAAAATATTAAAGGAGCTCCCCAGTGATAAGAGCATCTTTAAATAGGTAGGAATGTAGAAAATACGGTTTCAAAGTGAAGGTTTACTCCAGGTTCTTGTTTTGACAGGAATACTCCTGAGTTAGTGCATGGTTACTCTAGAGAGGCTAAACTTCAGAATTAGAGAATCTTGATTTATTTTTTCTTTGGCTCAAAAGACTAATAAATAAATAAAAAAAAGAGTATTTATATTTTTTATATCAGAAGGTATTAGTATTTTAAAATGCCCAGTATTAGGAAAAAACCCACAGTTTGCAATAGTTGCCATCAATTTAGACAGTGTTTTGTTAATCTTAAAATATTAAGATAACAAATATTAAATATAACAACAATAAAAGAATTTTTTAAGATTCAGCGTTACCAGTTGTATGTGATACCAAAGAGGTATTGTTGGACCTAATTCCAAAATATCCCAATGTCATCTGGAAGAGCTGAATATAATATCCACCTTTGCTTTTACATGAAAGTTACTTAGAAGCTTAAATTCTTCTTGTTGTTGTCCAGAAGCAATTAAATCTCCATGATACTGAGAAACGTAATGCCTGTCTCATATCTTGACCTTGTAAAGATTATAATTTTCAGCATCTCTCTGTCATGCCTACAGACTTAATCAAAGATACGCTAAATAGCCACTTTATCCATAAGATAACTAGAGATGCATCTTCATCAACAACATATGTATCTAAAATTTAATAGATAAGGTAAAGGAAAGTTCCACCTTTGAGGGGATCCAAAACTTCCTGCATTTCCCAAAAGGCACCTTCAGGAGCAGGTATCACATGCCCTCATTGGCTTTCAATCCCTCTTGCTAAGATATTTGACTTTACATGGAATGATTGGCCATTAGTGAGAAAGACAGAAAGAAAGAGGAAGAAAGAGAGAGCAAACATGGGTTGTCAGTCATGGTTGCCACTGACAGCATCGGAGACCTGTATTGCATTCCCTCCCACTCTGAAGGGTAAATGTAATACCACTAAGAACTGTCTATCTGGAACTAGAAGGCCACAATTCACCACCCTCCAAAGTAAGAGCCTAAGTATTATAACAGGGTGAGCAGTCTAAAGTTTTTAGTCACACAACTCTAACAAGCTATTGTGGTGCAGCTGCCATGCTGGGGCTATGTTGCATGTTTGCTAGCAGGGCAAAATTGGTGCTGGAGGTGCCTGGTAAACTTAGTCTCCACCTCTGAGAAGAAGTGGCCTAGCACAGGCTTCTGAAGATCACAGAGTCACTGCGGGGATGAGCTTGGAAGGGGCCCCTGGACATCATCTTGTCAAACATCCTGCTCAAGCCGGGACAGCTAGAGCAGATTGCCCGGCAGTATGTCTAGTCTCCTCACATGGAGACTCCACAACCTCTATGGACAACCCATGCCAGTATTCAATGACCCTTACAGTAGAACAGTTTTTCTCATTTTTAAATTGAGTTACTTGTATTTTTATTTGTGTCCATTTCCTTTTGTTCTGCCACTGGATACCACTGAGAAGACTCCAGCTCTGTCTTCTTTACTCTCCCCTATTAGGTATTTATACACATTGAAATAAGGTCCTCCTGAACCTTCTCTTCCCTAGGCTGAACAGCTCTCCCACCATCTATCTGTCTGACAGATTCTCAAGTCCCTTAATCATCTTCATGGGCTGTCATTGGACTTCCTCTAGTCTGACCATGTCTCTCTTGTGCTGGAGAGCACAGACCTTGACCCAGGACACCAGATATGTCTCACCAGGGCTGACTAGAGGGGAAGGATTACCTCCTTCAATCTACTGGTGACACTTTTCCTAATGCAGTCCAGGATGCTGTTGACCTTTTTTGGCCATGAGGGCGTACTGCTGGCCTGTATCACCAGAAGAACCAGGTGCTTTCCTGGTCCTTTCCTTCTGCTGTCCACCTTCTTGGGAACTGAGGACAGGCTGACTGGCCTGCAGTATCCAGATCCTCCTTTTTGCCCTTCTTGAAGGGTGGAGTGACATCTGTTTCCTTGTAGTCATCAGAACCTCCCCTGACAGCCAGGACTTTCCAAAGACGATGAAGAGTGGCCTTGCTATGATAGTGGCCAACTCCCTCAGCACTTATGGGTACATTCCATCAGGTAACAAGGGCTTATGTATAATCAATTTGTTTAAATGTTCCCTGACCTGACCCTCACAGAATAACAGAATCACAGAATGGTAGGGTTGGAAGGGAGCTCTGGAGATCATCTAGTCCAACGCCCCTGCCAGAGCAGGGTCACCTTAGAGCAGGTTGCACAGGAACGCGTCCAGGAGGGTTTGGAATGTCTCCAGCGACGGAGACTTTACCACCTCTCTGGGCAGCATGTTCCAGTGCTCTGCCACCCTCAAAGCAAAGAAGTTCCTTCTCATGTTTAGGTGGAACTTCCTATGCTCAAGTTTGTGCCCGTTCCCTCTTGTCCTGTTGCCAGGCTCCACTGAAAAGAGCCTAGCCTCATCCTCCTGACACCCACCCTTTAAGTATTTATAAGTGTTGATAAGATCCCCCCTCAGTCATCTTTTTTCCAGACTAAAAAGACCCAAATCCTTCAGCCTTTCTTCATAGGAGAGATGTTTTAATCCCCTAATCATTTTCGTAGCCCTAGATCCTCCTTCACTAAGAATGTCTTCCTTGCTCCACTTCCCCACTGGTTTCAGAGGCCTGAAGGTCAGTCTTAGAAGGTGACCTTCCCGAATTGTCTTGGGACTCCAATACACACTGTGTCTTCCTAGACCTCTCCACCTGTCAGGTGAGGCTGCAGTTTGTCATTCCTTCACCTGCTGAGGTCTATGTTTCATGTACCTTCTGGCCACATGAAAATGTTGTCAGGCAGTTCATGGCTGCGAAAGGCTGGCTACCTGCTAGGCTATCTAGAGATTCCTCTCCGTCTTTGGCTTCATTAGTATTTAGTAAGTGTATGTAACCTCTCAGTGTGAAATACAAAACTTCTTTAAATTTGAAAAGGTAAGCATCCTAAGGTAAGTGCTTTGGCAGATAAAACCAGGAAGTAATTGGGAACTGTAAGAGCTGCTACTACAATGGAGATCTCTGAGCTGTGGGGAAAAGGAGCAATGTTACAGGGTAAAAGTTAGTGAAGACTTATGCGTGTAGATACAGGAAAGCATGTGTGAATAGAGGCAATGCAATTTGGATCATTGATATTTTCTTAGTCATCTGCCAACACATTTATATACTAATTGATTCACTATAAATTGATTCACCATATCGTAATGGACTCTCCCTACAAATACATGTAATGTAAATATTATGCAAAATTCTTCCGGAATCCTCAAGATTTTTAAATATTGAATAAGAGTACTTCAAAACAACAGCACCAAAACCCAAACCAGTACTTTCTCAGGATCTTAGAAATTATATCCCACTAACATTTGTGCAGTATTTTATTGTTCAGTCTGGTTTTGGTTCACTGCAGTGATTAATATTTCAGCAAATGATTCATGTTTAATTTCTTTTGCATCCCAAATGTCTCCCATATAATCAGAAGGTGTCAAATGAAACCATTTTATATTATACTGAAATGAAATTATCTCAGAAACAAGTAGAAATGTTTTACGTTTGTGGAAGCAAACTTGGCTGATTTCTCCCTCAGTTGCTCTTCCGTAATCCACTGATTTTGAGAACCTGATTTACACAATCACTTTCTGGTTATTTTTCATTAATTTTACAGGATACTCATCAATACTCTGAGCAAAAGAGTGCAGTGATTTACATAATCCATACAAGGGTACACCAATCTTCCCATTATGATTGGTTAATAACCTTTTAGGTATGTGTTTGAAATCAGAGCACTAAGGCTGTTTGCCAGAAAACAGGAAACACATTCATATATCATTCTTCCATGCTGAACCACAGAGTTTTCTTGTTTCGTAGTTTTCATGTGTTTCATTAGGTTTTTAACATGAAAATTTTGTAGTTTTCATGCACCAGAAGACCAAAACTGCTAAATAAAACCTTTGCATAGGTAGTAGTAGTATGAAACAAGAAACATAATTACCTTAAAAAAAAAAAGATGCAAAAATCCAGAAGCAGAAATATGGGCCCTTCTATATGGGCCCTTCTATATGGGCAATAGGGATCAAATATTTCTCTCTCTCCACTGAAGATCTTCAAAACACCAATCAGCCATGGACACGGTTGAGAAAATTTTGCATAAGCTTTTGTGTGCAGAAGAGATTCCCTGAAAACTTATAGATACGCCAATCAATCAGTTCTACTTCTTAGTAGGTAGGTGCGTATTTAAAAGACGTGGATTAAAAAGAAGGAAAAGATAGTAAAACACATGGCCTATTTGATGTCATGTATAAAGAAGACATGTTAATGCACTGAAATGCTAATGTCTTCCTTATGAATAAAGCACGGACCTTGCTTACACCACTTATGGTAATATTACACTCTTCTGATACTCTGTACTTGCAGAATGAATAAAAAAAATAAAGGAAAATGAAAGTTAGTAGAAATTATGAAATTATGGGTCCTTCTTTCATTCATCACAGGAAGCGAATAGCCAGATCGCCACAGAGGAACAGAATCAATAACTTCAAAGACTGTTGGTTGGAAGGAGAGCATCTGAAAAAAAAGCCAGCAGCTCAAATTTGGAAACATGAAGTTCATATGAAATGGCAGACTTTTTATCACTGCCTCCTTACCAAAGATGTATAGATCAAAAAATACAGTCATATAAATAATGCAAAACAGGTTTTATTGCAGAAAAGAAAGATGGAGCTAGTTGAACAGATAAAGAATACATTGATTGCTGAGACATCTGAAGAAGTAAAGACGATTAATGAGCAATATCAGTTGATATTCTTTCTTGATTACAGAATTAGCAAAGCTGATGATGATCACTGTAACTGAGAATTTATGAAAAAGTACCTGAAAAACAGCTGATTTGACAGATTACAGAGCCTACTTAAAAAATGACAGACAACTACAAAGAGCATCCATATACACTCCTCTTCTGCAGTGCAAGAAATATAATAAAGCTTCTAAACCCAGATCTAAAAAGGACCTAAATGCCCCAAACGGCATCTAAGCACCAGAGTTAGGTACCGGAAATTAGGTACTAGAATTCCAAACTTCAGCTACCACATCTGTTAATTAAGGTCCACAGAAAGGTAACTGCTGCCTAGAGATAGGCAAGATCCCCGGTCAGAACAGCTGGGAAGGCTCTAGATTTAAAAGGCAGCATGGAAATATGAAGGTTGAATTTCTGTCCTGTGCAGTCCAGAATGGCAATTTCTTTGCCCAAGCAAATGCAGAGGCACTGTATAAGATGGCGTTGATACAGCTGGTGACACCTGACATGCTTTAAAGGAACATTGCTACTCTAGAAGGTGAGCGCCTCAGGTTGAAGCTTGTTTAGCTCTTAGAAAGAAAGTTCACTTTAGGAGAAGTTTCAGGGCCAATGATGCTGCTTTGCAAAAAACGTTCAAAGGAAAGGATTGAAAATAAATGTGGTCTCTGTGTTTCCTCATTGGCTCAGGAATAGTCCTCTCAGGGACTATTTGCTCAGCAGGTTGTGAGGCTTCTCACCTCCCTCAATTTGCAGCCCATGGATACTACAGGAGAGCAGGCACATAACGCTCGGCCTCCAATTCCACTTGAGAGGCCACACACCAAAAAGTTCAGAGTTGTAATGCATATTTTACTTATTTAACTCTTTTTACTCTTATTCAACTTCTTACTACTGTTTCACTTAAATGACTAATGGCTTTTGTGTTGGTTTTTTTTGGAGGAGGAGGGTTGTTACTCATCTTTGTATCCTTTCCCTAGCATGACTTTACCTAAATATAAGTCCTGTTCCTAAAGAATCTAGTTTACTACTTTTAAGAGACTTCTACAATAGTTTTAAGGTTATATTACCTACAAGTAACAAATAGAACACTTAAATTCAGCACACTGCATAAAAGTGGAATTATATAAGAAAACCGTTAAGCATACCAAAGGAAAACAAACAAGTACCAGAAAGTTTTCTTTCTGAAAAAGCTGAAAAATATTAGATGTCATTATGTTTGTCACAGATTGCTTCTTACTGTTCTCTAATCTTTAAGGAATAACATTTCTGATAAGCTTAAGAGATGCTAGTGGCGCAAAATATCAGACAGCAAATGGCTACCCCAGCATGGAAATGTGAAACCTATCCAGTAGGCTTACACAAACAGAAATCATTTGGTTTCACATGTACATTATTTCAGTATGCCGAATCCTGAAAGACAGCGACTTCCCTGTCACCATGGTAACACCTGTGAGATACTCCTTCTTCATAATAAGAAGCAGAAAAGTCCCTCCCCATCATGTTTAAAATATCCATGAAGAATCAATACCAGATGAAATGAAACTAAGCTGTAAACTATAATTTCCCATTAATGGAAAATAGTTTGAAAAGTTCAGATTTAGTCACTAGGAAACATTTCTAAATATCTCTGACTAAGTAACTGGAAGTACTGCCAACACTGGATTAGCACTGTACCACACGCAATTCCTCCTGTCATACACCAGAGGATACATGGAGTGATGGGAATAAATTAAAATTTAATCTTTCAGATGCTTGTCATTTTTCAGAGCTCCCTGTGAGGCTGTTTATACAGAGTTCAAACAGAAGCCTTTTAACTGTGCTGAAGGCAAGCCAGATGATACCGTTTTCTGTAGACTGAAAAGACAAAACTCAGTCCTTCTCAACTGTCATTAGTCTGCAGTTGATTTAGTGTTCAAAAGAATACTGTTCTACAATTATTTAATTGAAATTAATGAGATAAATAGTTACACTTTTTTAGAAAACTTAGGCAAATCTTTTTGTCTCAGTGTACACACCTAAAGAAAAAACTGGAAGGAAACACAACCTTAGTTCTTCACACTAGGCTGACCGTATTTTAATACTAATCAATGTTTATTTGTGCTATGAATTTCTACATTGTATAAATGTAATATATATCTTCAACCTCACGAAAACAAAAATAGCCATCAGAGAGTTTATGGGTACCTTTGTGCTCCCCAAGACTCCTGACTGAACTAGGAGCAGTCATCACTTAGAATTCCATCATCTTATAACAGGTACCATTGCTCAAACAAAAACGTCCCTAACTTCCACCAGAAACAGAACCTTTATGTGCTTCCTGTGGCCAGAAGCCAAGATACTGGAAAGGCTTCCTCTGGGCCAGACACAGATTCACCAGTGTTAGATGGAAGACATGTTACTCCATCTAGACCCCTTCTAGGTCTTGGAAATGAGCAAAACAACACTATTCAGTGTTTCTCATCTGTACAAAAAATAGGATTAATATGTCTTTGTTATAAGCCAACAGGAGTTGGCACTCCTAGTGTTCCTTAAATAACAGAATAACAGAATACAGTGCTACAAATTTACACCTTGTATGCTAATCATTTTCCAGCACTTGAAATGTTTAAAACTATGAATGGAATGTACCACAAATAAAAGAAGGATATGCTACAGAGACACTGGGACTCTTTTTATTCTTAGTTATACATGTATCAAGAACAAGTGTAAAATCAGTGGAATTATACTGGTATAAAAGTGGCATAGAAGAAGAATTCAGCATATTGTAAAGAACAAACAAGAAATCATTTAATGTAATCTGCCACATCATTCATAGGTGTACCAATTCACCGAGGCAGAGGAGTACACAAAATTGGCTGGATGAGGATGGAACGTATCTATCAACTCTGCAGATGCTGGGCCATTACAGCTTAATGATTGTAATCCACTCATGAATCAGTCATGAGTTACGCAAAAGAGGCAGACGATACTGAGCTCAAAGCAGAAAATGGCATGCAAAAACCAAAATGAAACACATTAACCTTCACAGCCTTTGATATGGAAAGCTGTTAATTTTACAACTGAACAAGAATTATGTAACCAACTATACCATGAAGTGTACATGTGTGACTTCTTACTGAATTTGACCAACAGCATAGTGCTGAATAAGACATTTCAAATTTAATATATTTATATATATTTGTGAAGTTCAGCTACAGTGAGCTCACTCATTACTGTCTATACAAAATGTTAAGCTTGATCAACCCCTTTCTATATGGCACATAAGATGGAGCGAAAAGCAAAACGAATACCAAACCTACTAAAGATGAAGTTTTGAAAAGATGGCAGCAGTGAGACAACAAACCAGTAGCACCCATGCAATATAGTCAGTGACATTATCATGCAAAGTGAGAGTAGAAAACAGCAGATACAAATATCTGACATCTGTTGCCTGAATTAGAAGAGCAAGGTGAATATCACCTGAAGGTGCTGACAGTGTAATGAAAACAAAAGACAATCTTCAAGCCTAGCATTACTAAACACTGATAAAACAGCTGGGGTGAGACCCTGCTCCAAACAGCATTTAGAGTCCAGTGTAGTGATAATTCGATGGAGAAGGAATAAAGAATTGCTAAAGTCTTCTGTTTTTCAAGGATATAAAAACATAACAAGTCCTGCCCTTCCACTAACAATGCAGTCTGTCAGCTAGCTAAAGTATAGGAAGAGTGAGAGCTTTAAAAACTTTTCTCAGATTAATTGTTAAATAATGATGTTACTATGAAGATAAGATACTGCAGGTTGCTTTATTTCAAGTGGGCTAGGAGGCTAGAGAAGGACACAAGAGAAATGTTTTTGCTCTGGATAATGGAGTGTGAAAACATGATTAGGCCCATTTTACATGTGCAATTATATTACAACTTCTCTTGCATAGGAACTGGTTCATTTTTTTCAGAGAGCCATTTACAAAATTAGAACATCGTGTTCATACAGACAGATCCATGCTCGCTGTAAGCAATGAGGCATATTATCAACCTGCAAATCTACCTGAGTACTACTCAAGCTATTGAGATGTGTGACAAATTACTTCATTGTGACATATCATACTTTGTTGCACACTGGACTACATTTTTTTTTTTTAATGGATTATCTTCTTTTATTTCCCCCATACATGGGACAAACCTAAAAAAAAAAAAAAAAAAAGAAAAAAGAAACTGGTTGCAGTGTCTGTGAAAAGTTTATAGTGCATCATTCTCCTGGTGCTCCACAATTAGTATTTTGCATCTGCCAGGCCTTCCATAGGAAAATTAATTCAACCCGTCATCAGTGCACTGTTACCATGTCAGTTCCATCATCAAAACTTTCCTTCACAACAAAAGAGTGGGCCACCACAATAGAAAAACCTACAAGTCAATGCACGTGTGTGGGAGAAGGGCAAACTCTATGCTGCCACAGTTTTCACTGGTGAGAAGGCACAAGAGAATCTGTCAGTTTGGGGGTTTTTTTTAACTTCTACTGCTGTGGAAAGTTAATATGCTCATCCTGTTTCATATTCATCTACAAACATGAAGTACCTGAAATCCTGAATCTCCCTTTTCATAATTCTCTGCTGCTGGAAGGATAGGGGACAGTAAATGGACAAGAGACCAAACAAGTTACCAAAGCAAGATATGTTTCTTCTGTCTCAGACAACCAGAAGCTCTGTTTACCAGTGGGAAAAACACACTTTCTTGTTTCTCCACCGAGAGCTTTCCCACCACCGTCTGCATGGTCAGACTTCCTCTCATCAGCAATGGAGATATGTGTCAGTAGCTAGATACTTAGAGAAGGACTAAGAGCACGTACACAAGTGAGAATACAGGTCAGAACATATACATTAAAAGGCCTTTATTAGGGCTTTTCATTTGCTTTTAGAAAGATTAAGTTCATTTTATTAAGAAAGCTTCTCCGTTAATATTGATTCAGTCTAGTGTAGCTGGTGTGAATGGAAATGAGCCAAGTTAGAGCTGAGGGCATAGCCAAATGATTTTCCAACATCTATCATTTCATGTGTCAGAAGGAAATGCTACTGCATAAACTATCAGTTCAGATGCCTCTTTGGTGTTGTTCCTATAAATGTGAGTTGAACACTTCATATTCAACTCTGTGCAACTATGGCAAATCTGCTAATGAAACAGTAAGGTCAAGGTCATTCAAAAACAGAAACGACATTTATGGAAAGTATTACATTTGATTAAAGAAGACAAAAGGTGAGCTAAATAGGCATGCCTAGAAGCACTAGATACTAAATTATTCTGTATAATTCTGTGATTCAGAAACACGAATTAGCTGATGCTCAAGGCAATGAACTGTTAAAGTTTTAATATGGAAAGTTCTGCCTGCTGCCATTAATAAGAATTGCCCTGATAAATACTTCTCCCACACATCCCACATACGTCCATGCAATAATGCCCAGCAGGACATGGGTACTAAGTAATTAACTGCAACGTCTTCTGAAATCTACCTTATAACATGCCAAGACTTTTCATAATTCTGACATTTACTTTCAGAAAATGAATAATACATGGTGATGAATACAGCCGTGAAGTTCAGATTTGGGCTTAACCTCTGTTTTGAATGTACTATGTGGAGATATGACAAGGGCAAGGTCCATCAAAATGGTGCACATATCATAGTGGCAAGAGCAACAAGGCACAACATGATCGTACATTCCTTCTTTCAATAATGGTACTTTAACAGTATTTTTTGTCACATAACAATTATCTGGGATGAAGGAAGCAGTTACAATATACAGTAATTGTTTGAAAATCTTCCTGAAAATATGAGCTAAATTTTTAACAGATGCTGACAAGCATATTCCTCCTTAAAATATTCTCAGCTCTAAGAAGGAAAGAATCAGGTTTGCGTATTTGAAACAAAAAAGTACCATGATGGTATTCTGCATTTGAACCTACACTTCATTCATTTCTTTTGACTAAAATTATAAACTGAAGTTTTATACATAATATTTGGCTTTTCCTTTGAAGTTTTAATTCTTTAAACCACTTGTATATTGTAATGTGAATTTCAACCAAAATCTCATTTACTTCATTTTAGTTCTCAGAAGGTCAGCTTCTCTTAGAACTTTTCGCGAAATTTCATGTAAATTAATACCCAATCCAAAGTAAATATCTGTTCTAAAACAGCATAGTCACACAGAAACTACACAGCAACTAGCTGTATTTATATGGTATACTATTGGGTTTGTGCTATAGTTACTGTGATACTTCACAATATGGACTACCTATTTATTCTTGAAACTCTTACTTGTTAACATGAAAGGTAGATATATAAACAGTTAGCCATAATTTTGAAAAATGTTAGAAAATATTAATAGAGTATATTTTAAAACAAAGAAAAACACCCTTAAAGGGAATACATCATCATCCATTTCCATTTTACAAGAGCATTTCTCCTAAAGGATAATGTCATAAAAATGTAACTCATTAGCATTTCCCTTGCCTTTTTAAAAATCATTAATGTGGTTGTTTTAAGAGCTCATAATATCAAGATTTTTATCTTGAAGGCTTGTCTTCATGATCTAATTCTGATTAAAAAATTAAACTTTTAAGCTCTTAAGTGCAAATGTAGAAGGAAGCTACCAAGTCCATTTTCTTTTCAAAACTCAGATATGCGTACAGTTAACCATATTTGCAGTCTTCAGATCAAATGTTTAGAAAATTCAGTTCCCTTGGCTCTACACGTCAATTACTTTGTACATGGGAGTCAAGGGCAAAATTCCAGCTGACTTCAGTGAAGTACCAGAAAATCTCATATGAACATAGGTATTTTCAAAAACACTTAAAACTCTGCAAATAACAATACAGAAATATCTGCATGCTTTTATTAAATACATTGACATATATTAGTTTACATACTTTCGGAATAATACCAAAATTTTCTGTTAGATAAACCATCCTGAAATCTCTTTATTAAAAACCTTCTCATAACTGAAGTTAATAAAGCTTTAACATTTCTGAAAAACGCATTTTTTGTCTGTGTAATTTTTAAGCAATTCTTGTATCTGTCAAAACAGCACATGGACACAAACACATTTAAAGTAATATACTCATACAGAAGCAGTTTACTTTGCATTTTTGTTACCAAAAACCAGGAAAATAATTTTAAGTTGCAGCATAGCAGTAAGAAAGGTGTCTTCATTATTAAAAGAGTACCTTCTTCAGAGGGTAGAAAATGCTAAACAGTGATAAAGTTTTATCCTTTTTCTCTAGACATTAATTAGCTCATCTTTTATTTTGTTGTAAGATGTCTCACTGATATTGTTCCTTAATTATTCATTACTTTAAAGTTTGACCTTTAGTTTCATTCCTATATTTTAAAAATCCATTGGACATTAATAATAATAATAACAAGGAAGAGGTTATTGATCACAGAAACAAATAAAATTTGCCCTAGACTGAATTATATGCAGTCTTGTGTTTAATGCTGGAAGACGTATTTTGGCAGGATTCTGGTCAGAGTGAAATGAATGGCAAAAATCACACTTACTTCAGTGGGATCAAGTCTTTGCCTAAAGTGGTATCAAATCTTTACAGTATTTTTCAAGTTATGCAAGACAAATTATCTATAAAATAATTCATATTTAATGTAAGACTGCTAACAATTCTTTAAGGAATAAAAATGTGTTTTGAAGAAATTACAGGTGTTACCTGAAGTATTGTTACAGAAAAGTAACGTTCCTACTAGCCATTTTCTGGCCAAGAAATCATTATAACTGTGACGTATCTACCATCAGCAAGTGATTATTCGTTTATTCTCTCAAATGCATGAAGTTACTCAAAGTTTCACTGTTACTCTACTCCTCATTTGCACCACTCTCCTCTGCCACTGTGTATATGTTCTACAACATTGTTCTCGAAGTTCTGACGTCAGAAAACACCTTCAAGGTCTTCTATACTAGTCTTTCCACATATTTACAGGTTACTGATATTGGATATATATTGGAAATATACTACTGTTAAATTGGTCTCAGTTAATTTGTAATACTTTTATTTTCTGCAGTGTGTTTATAATGAACTCAAAACAAATTTGTACGGCAATCTACTGCTCACATCCTTGTGATTTTATTGGTACTTACTAGTGTAACACACTTTTAAAAAGAATGCTTTTAAAACACAATTTTAAAAGCAGACAATACAGGAGTTTAATATCCAGCTTTAGGTGTCATTTGATGGATGTGAGTAGCTAATAGTTAAAAGGAGTTTACCACTTCTAAGGAAAAGGAGAAGGATTTAATACCTCCTTCCCTAATAGTAAGAAATTAAGTATGGGGGAGGAATGACCAATAAAATGTGCGCCTCTCTGCTGGGCTGTGGTTAAAGGTGAGAATTCTTGTGAAGTGCTCAATCCCAGATCAAAACTGGGATCACCACATAGCTTTTACATTCAGTGCTGAGTGCTCATGTCTTAATTCATTAATTTGCAAACTAATCCTTGATTCTATCACCTTTGCTGCCAACATTTGAGCTGCTCGAGATTATATTTGAGCTAGTTGCTTCCTTTTCACTGGAATTGATTGTATGCAACTTGACAGTTTGATCAGAGATCCAGTGATTTGTCGAGTAGAAATACCATGCCATTGGGCTGCACAAGCCCCAATGGGCCTATTAGACATAGCTTGGCAGTTCTCCATATCGAGCATTACAAGTTTTAAAGGACCGTACATATGCGTAAAGAAAATTATGTTTATGAGAGCCAGCATGTAGCACATTCCTACTTCTTGTTAGTCACTCCATTCAGACACTTCTGTCACTGCTTCTGCAACATGAAGCAATGTGTTGACAGCTGTATTTATCTTTCAAAGCCACAAAAAGTTAGAATAAACATTATGAATTCAGTATTGGGCAGGATAAATGTTAGGGTGCAAGAAGAACAGTCAAATTTAATGTAAAGTAGATTCTAAGATTTTCAGTGGAGAAAAAAGTGTTAACCACACTGAAAAAAACAAAATCTGCAGTTACAGGAGAGCACCAAGTATTTAATTTGTCGATAATACAAAACCTCTCCAGTCAGCCAGCCAGCCACTGAAATAACTTGTTAGGCACACATAAACCTGTCTGAAACAGGTTATTTAAAACTACATTTGTCCAGAACAACCTGTTATTTTCTCACTGTTATACTACTTACATTCCTTTCTTCTAAAGAAGTTGGCGCTTGAGACGACACAACAGAGATCTCAGGCGGGGTGTTGCACTGGAAAGGGAGCTCAGTCACAGGGACTGACAGTGTCCAGATCCTCAACTTCCAGCAGAACCCACTGAAGAAAATGCAACTAGCTGCAAAATGTGGGTCTGGATCTAAATTTCTAACTCAAGATACCATTTTGCATCCGTTGTCGTTACCAAAACTACTCCACCATTACACATGCTACTGGGTCTACTTTTCCTCCTTCCAGTCTTCTCATTTTTGTATCTGACTGTGATCTTATTTTGACTAATTTTTAAACAGTTCTCTAGCTTCAGGGAAACTGAATTTGATTTACAGTGGTGGAGTTATATTAGAGTTAAACCAATGATTTTGACATGATCATTGTCATTGTTAGACTCATTTTGCAAAAAGAAGATTTTTTTCCCCATTTTCTGTCACTATGGTAACAACATCCAATGACTTGCTGTGGCAGCATGGGCAGGGGTGGGAGTTGTGATGAAAATGAAGCCATAAAAATATTCCTCTTGGCAACAAATTAAATGTGAACTAGAGTCATATTACTATTTTCTCTCCATACATTTATCTTTTCCATGCTATCTTTCCACCAGATTGTTAAAAATCCCTGGTTGCTATTTCTAAACTGTGTGATGTGTGAAAACTTTTTTGCTTTGGCACTTTTAAGATTGGAGAGTGCTGATGCAGAGTTCTCAGACTAATAAATTCAGGATTTAGCATTTACCTTGGCTCTTTAAGGCAGTATTTTATTACTGCTCGTAATTACAGGAAAGCCCTGAGGGGGCCTTGGGTGATATATACACTATAAATATGAATATTGATTCAGTCAGTCAATCAGCCAGGCATTATTTTATATAGTACATCTACCTTTCAGTGTTCATCTTTGGTCACTGTGGATAAATAATGCAAAAGGAATTAGAACTATAAATAAAGCTTCTGCACAGGAAGAACAGTTCTGACAAAAGATGTATACATAATAAATATGCACAAGAGAGCAACATATTAATAAGATAACTAGTATTCTAGCTTCAGTAGTAGCGTTCTCAATCGTGCCATGAACCAGATGCCAACAATATTCCCTAGAGGCCAGCTATTAATTCCTTGGCTAAGCTGCAATACAAGCAACATTACTTTAAACACAGGCTGTTTCTTCTCTACTCTTTAACTATCCCACAGTGCTGAAATTGTAATGAAAAGAGATGGGGAGCTCTAACAGACAGTCATTTGCAATCCAGTCAAGTGGATATAACTGCCCAGAGAGGTTTTTTCTGTTTACGCTTTTTATCAAATTAAAGCTAAATACACCTGGTTTCTTAAAATTCCTCCTTTCACTCTTGTAAGTATATGTACTTCAAAGTGACCTTCTTATTTGTAGATTTGTACAGATTGAATAGGACACATGCTGCATGGTGCTAATCCAGGTAATCCAGCAAAATATTAAAATGCATTCTTAAATTTAGGAGCAATCTCACTCTCATTGAATCAAACATTAAGCCTCAGCTTATTTTTGAGAGAGTTTGTCAAGTTTGAAGTGAAATATATGTATAAGTGCTTTGCTAGATAAGATATAAAGTTATTACATTTCCACTATTTCCTTGACAAATAATTGACACTAAAACAAAAAGAAATCAAAAATTTGACAATGGAATATCTGAAATCCACTTAAGTTCTGAATATTACAGTAAATGTTGTTTAGTAAGAATAGAAGTTTACTTGTATTTCCACTCTCAAAATAGCATTCATATTTACCAACAAACTGAGTGGGTTGACCTTGGTTAGCTGGTATGCCCCTAACCCATTGCTTATTCACTTGCCCCCAGAGCAAGATGGAGGAAGAATTGGAAGATCATAAGTCAGTTAAAGACAGTTTAATAAGTGAGGGAAAGAAGAAAGAAAAGAAAATAAATTTAAAAAAAAAAAAAAGAAAAAAAAAGTGATACAAAAGCGCTCACCACCTCCCACAAGTAGACTGATGATCACAGCCAGTCCACAAGTAGTGGCTACCTAGCCAAAACCCATCTCCCCTCCAGTTGTAATGATGCTCATGGTCTAATATGGTATGGAATATCCCTTTGGCCAGTTGGTGCCAGCTGTCCCAACTGTGTCCCCTGCCAACCACTTGCTCACCCCCAACCTACTCACTGGTGGGGCAGAGCGAGAGACAGAGGAGGCCTTGACTCTGTGCAAGCCCTGCTTAGCAATAGCCAAAACATTAGTGTTGTCAACACTGTTTCAGTAACAAATCCAAAACACAGCACCATAAGGGCCGCTATGAAGAAAGTCAATTCCCACCCCAGCCAGATCCAAAAGAGCTGTAATTCCAGAAAAAAATTACAAAATTAAAATTAAAAAATAGATTGTCATTGTTTATGCATCAAAGCATTGTTAGATAATTTTGCAAGTCTGTCCAATAAAAAACAGAAAGTGTGAAGATGAGCCTGCACAAAGACCTAAAATCTAAACCTTTCCACTGACTAAGACCGATGATCCAGCAGTTTTTTCCCAGTCTTACTTCCCTTGAATAGTACCTGTTCCACATACTGTTTATTTCAGTAGGAGTTCTTGTAAAGCTTTCTTCTTATAATCAAGGCAGTAGAATTTTTCCTACATGGGAACCAACCTGAGATCCAAAACCAGTTTTGAGAAATTATTTTTTGATCTGTGCCACAGACTAGCATGAACTATTACCAACGTACAGCTCAGTGAGTGGCCTCTGCTAAGTTAATCAGATCTGATTAACACTTTTATATATTAACAGACCACATAATACCTTGTTCCAATCAGATCTGAAGCACTCTAATAACATAACATTGGCTTGTTGCTTCCAATTTCCTATCAATTCAACTCATAAGCAAGGTTGTTTTTCAATTATGCTGATATATAACCTCTTGGCAATATTAAATTATTTTAGAGAAATGTGAATTGATGCCTGACCATTAGTTGTTATTCTGTATGGTAAACCTTTATGGGATACTTAAATAACAGCTGAATAAATAATGGAGTTCATCTAGAAAAGGGTAATTTGCTAAATTATTTTGAAGTGGCATTTACCAGGATTATATTAGTGAAATGCACATTATTGTATTACTTTTTCCTTGACAGTATACTGAAATATAAAGTACTCTTTGGAGAGGTCAATAGCATTTCAATTTTTTCAGTTAAATTGATTTGATTTCTGATTTGGCAATTGTTATCCGCGCTTTAACAACTAAGCCTATCCAACTCTATCATAGCAGGCAGGCTTTTAAACTGACAGTCTAAGGAACAGAATGTAAGTATCTTCATATTTTCCATTCAAGCATACATTCAAGCAGACAAGTACACAACTGCTGAGATACAAGGATATTCCAATAAATATGTAAGAGAGCTTCAGTACCAAAATTAATTTGAATTCTTGTCAATTTATGTAACAATCTATATAATTTATGCAATATTTCATAAATAAGGGAATAATTTTGGAGACATTCCTGTTTACTTGCCAGAGCTGACCAACAGGTTACTATTCTCAAAATCCCCAGAGCACCCAAGTGCAGTCTCAGATATCCTCAAAAACAGTCCTATTTCCTTTGAACACAATTTCTCTTAATTGTCTTTGCTTTGGACAAATGTCAGGTATATAACTTATGAACATCATTATTAGCATCCTAACTCTACCAGAATGATTGAACACTGAAGAATGCCAAAATACCATGCATAAGTCTCATTTAAGTCTCCATTTATTAGATCTAGTCTGCCCAAGGTATATTTGCAAAGACTTAATAAACAATTTCCAGTCTTTTATAAACCTCTCTTTACTCATATGTTGTTGGGGGGTAAATGTTAATGTTTCTAATTGCCATTTAGAAGGACAAAAGTAGGGGGGTGAGGTGGAGGGGGAAAGCTTCCCAAATTCTGGCTGCTTTGGAAAAATAGATTTTCAGACTCTCTCATCTCAGTTATTTAAAGTATATAGAATAATGAATATTCATCTCCAAGTAAGGCCAATGAAAGTTGAAGATGGTCAAAGATGCAGCCTAGCATTTTATAGGGTGAAGCTGAAGGACACCTCATTGTGCAGGAAGAAGGCAGCATCCCTCTTAGAAATGGGTTGCTGTAAGTTGAGTCCAAATAACACAATAAGCTTTCTCAGACTCGTCCACACTCCCTCTTTTACCTAAAATTCCACACTCATAAGCTCTGTCAATTTGCAATGGGACGGTTAAGAATTTACCCTTCTGGTTGCTTTTTCCTGCTCCTGTGCCTTGACAGAGACAACAAAATGGACAATATAGGAGGATCACAGGGTCATTCTGGCAGGAAGGAAACTCAAGACCCTGTCAACCTTCTCATTGCCCACCCTGACAGTAGACAGTCTGCCCACCTCTTCCATAGTGTCTTCCTCTGCAACTCAACCAGGACCACCATCTCCTCCAGACGATAAGAGGCAACAGGCAATTCCTATACTCCAAGACCTGGACAACAATATCTTCATTCCAGAGCACCAGCTAGGTTGATGCCTCTGATATGTCAGGACAGCTTCTCTAGCTGGTGCTGCGATCATTCTGGCACACCACTTCTGCATCACTGCAGAGTATCAAATAACCCCATGCTTCCTAAAGCAGAGTTTCTAGTTACATGCACGTTCACTGCCAAACTTGCTACTTGTTGTTCCTGCTTGCTGGACTCCTGTTAACATGACAAACTCTCCCACAGAGCCAGTCATCTGATATATGCAAATCATGCATCAGTTAAAGTCTAGAGTTGGAGACTTTCCCTAATTAAAAACCAGATAATCAGGAACCACCTAACAGGAGCCATTAGACGCAGATTCACCCAGAAGCAACTAAAAGCAGTACAAACTTAAACAAAGCAAGGGCTAGTAGGCTGCAACACAGAGCAAGCCCCAAACCCTTGCAGAAAGGTTAAGAGTTCCCAGAGGAGAGGGCCCTCTCTGCAGCCATCCTTAGCCTGGCACCTACCTATCCTGCACACAACTTGAGCCTTCAGTGAGGGCAAAAGCTGCATGTGGGTTCCAGCATGGTCCACAGTTCAGGAGAGATAAGCCTGTGGTGAACTTTGGAGGCAAGCAGCCTTGTGCAACTGTTTCCAGTCTTTCTCACAATTAGGCAGATCCAGGTTGACTTGGCCACTTCTAAGATGTCCAGTCTCATGTTGACTGCAACACTGGGCATTCCAGGCAGCCACTCCACCCCTGTACAGAGAGAGCTGCTGTCCTGCACTTGGCCTGGTGCCCACCTCACTGTGCAAGCAATGCTGGCCCTGCTCCTCCAAGGCCTCCATGTGCTTGGGCTTTTGCATCCAGACCCCAGAAGGGCTCTACTCCCATCTCCTTCCCTTCTTGTTCCTGGCCATCTCCTTCCCATCACCTCTGGACCTGAGCTGACTACATGGCAAACTGGCTACATGGTAAGTAAAAAAGTCAGATTACTTTTTCGCTTACTCAGTGAAGGATGGGATTGGAAGATGTGGCTGGTATCAGAAGGAAGACAACAGTGGAGACAAAAGGAGCATCATCTGAGGTTGTTAGATCTGCCTCATGGCGTTACAGCTGGGAATCTTCTGTCTTCCCTGTTATCCAAAGAGCATCTGCATTTTTCAACGCACACCTGGCAAAAACTTTGCTGGTTTTTTATGATACCTAATATGCCTTTGTGGGAACAGTATGTATGAAGTATGGAGGGTTAAACGTTTGCCCCTCTTGCTCTGGTCATGGTGCAGACAAAGTTATGTGTTCCATACAGAAAAAATAATCAATAATTTACCAAGAATCTGGGATGCCCATTTAGCAATACATATCCTACGGCATTCTTCTGCAAGAAGTTGTTCATGCTTCCTTGTTTCTGATACATAAGAAGAAATTACATTGGAATTTGCCTTGTTCTAAGATTGACAGAGATTTATCTATGTGTGAATGAACAAATGAACAAAATAGCGTGATGTACTCTTTTCTAATGAAATCCCTGCTTTAAAAAAAACCAAAACACCGCTTAACGAATTTGTATACAACATTTATGCATTAGCCAATATTTGGTCATGGTGACTTATGACAAGAATCATCTGTTAACACTCTTCAACAGCTGTCAGAAACACTAGATTAAGGTGGCTTGACATAATATTGTTTGTGTAAATACATAATTAAAGAGCACTAGAGATTGCAAGAATGTATAAATCAGCTTTAGCAGATAACTGGGAAAATTACACCCTCAGCAAAAGATGAATTGAGAATATAACACAAATTATTTAATGCTGGTTTTGTGAAAGGCTTTTGTATGTCAATTTGTGATGAAAAAAAACTTGAACAAAATACAAGAAAGTTTCTCTCTTCAGGCTGCACAAAATTATGTCTCAGTCTTGGTTATTTGTTTCTTAACACTTCCCTTTTAGAGATCTGGTTATTCCTGAAGCCACAGTCTCCATGCGGGTCTAGTGATTTTGACAGATTGGCACACATAGAGCTTCTGATTAGATTCTGGTACAATTGAAATCTTTATAACCATAAACATTGAGCAGATGAATTCAGGAAAACACATTACTCTCCATAAACAGAAACAGGTTGATGACCTGTAGTTTAAGAGCTGATATTGTTTATCCAAAATAACTGACTCGGCATGTTCCTTGCCAGTGAACACACTAATAGTCAGTGTCCATCTATCACTCATACTCTCATAGTTTGCATAAAGCAGTCACCATGATTTTAATTGACAAACACCACTTGTAAAACATCCAAATTGCACTGATGCAGCAGCACCACCACAGCTGGAAATGGAAAATCTGCCAAAATATAAATGCATTTTTATGGTACAAAAGGCTTTCTGAGTGGATATGTACTCTCAGAACAAGCGGGAATAAAGCACTGCATTCACACTAGAGATCATAGTTGTAACTATTTAAGTAAAACAGCACATCCACAACTCTGATAATCACACCAATCTAAAATTTATACATCATCTCAAGGAATAAAAACTTTTCCATTATTTTTATGTGAATTAAATTTGGGTGCAAAATGTACTGTTTTGCAAGACAAGAGGAGGTAAGCTGGACTCATTTCTACAGAAATTTGAATTGAACGCACTCACTCCTCCAACTGTTTACAAGAAATAAGGAAATTTGGTCCCAGTTACTTCTTTGTTTTCTTATTCTAACTTAATGGTATTATTTTTAAAGGTAAAGTTAAAATGCAGTTCTATTCTGAAAAGGAAATATTTAAATATTGTTTTATTATGTTTCTCTAACTGCAAGCTACTCTTTTATTCTTTCTAATCAACAGCAATAACATAAGCTATCTGAGATGCATTTAAAGTGAAATAGGTTTGCTGCAAGGTTTGTATTTTGCAAAGTTACCATTCTTCAGCTGACAGTTAGTCGATACCTAAGAAACCTTTGAAATACAAACTGATTTGCAGATCCACATCACTCTAGACCACTTTTCTATAGTTTTAACTATGCATTTGTAGCAAACATTTAAAAACCCTTATTTCTGTAAGTAAATATACAGAGCTTGGAACACACGCAGATAATAAAAAAAACCATTGCTTTACTGAAACTTAATTTAGAATAGAAGTATACTTAAGTGTCCTCAAAATGGGGCTAATAATGATTTTTTCATATGTGGAATTTCATTCATTTCAATTGCAACTTATCTCAGTCAGGTTTATTCAGCAGAGGGTCCTCTACAATGTCTAATGGCAATTACAATTGCTGGAGAGAAAAAAGACCTGGGAGTTAAGCATGAAACGTGTGAACATGGGAGAACCATAAACAGAAACTGAAGCACTATGCAAAAACAACAGTGATGAAAACTTATCAATCCATATTTCATTTGAAACATCTTGTACTCTACACTTCTCCTTGGGATATACATCTGAAATCACACTTCAAATCCATGAAGTGAACAAAAACCTGAAGTCATGTCTGAATTTCTAAGCTCACGATGTCAGAGCCCCAGGGTGAGGTGCAGAGTAGCCTCTACCCTCTCCCAGGGGTTCGTGCTCATGGCTGGCCCTGGGGTGGTGCAGCCCCGTGGCCTTGGGGCAGCTGCTTGGAAAGAGCTGGGGGGAACAAAATCTGTGAGGAACCTCCCTGGGGCTTCCCTGTTTTCACTCAGAAGACGCATTTCAGCTCGAGCCCTCATCCTTTGCCTTCTTGTTCCCAGCCTCACGCCTTGCTGACCCCAACCCCCTGGCTTGGCTTCCTGGCTTGACCTCGGACCTCGGACCTGCCCCTTGGCTAGGGCTGGCGTGGTGGTCACAGGTCCCTTGACTGTACCTTGACTGACCCTGCACCGCTCTCCTTGTTGGGGTGATGGGCCTGTGCCCTTGTTGGTGTGGCATGGTGCTGCCAGCCTCCCTGTCCTTGTGAAGCTGCCTGCTCTCTTGCCGCCTGATACCTGTACTCAAAACAGATCTGGTCTTACATGCTCAAAAGCAGTTAGGCATGGACTTTTTATTTATGACTGTTAAAGATATGACGAATTAGGATGAAATACAAAATCACATGCTGGAAGTACCCAGGTTTAAATTTCCTATACATGAACATTAAACACAGGCCTGTAGACAAAAGAAAAACTGTGTACAATTTCAACTGATTCACACTTCCAGTATCTACCATAATAAGAATCAAAAAGACCCTTGGGGCCCACAGAAGTTCAGCATGCTTGCTTAACTGTGTTTTTGCTGCTGTTATAATGCCACCAAAATGAACTGAGTGAGAACTCAAAACCCAAGACAGGCACAGGGCTTTCTTAAGCAAACTGTGGACCTTTTATACGGCACTGTCAAACTTAACTATACCTTTAATTCAATAAACTTTTTTCTTCATCTAGACTATTCTAGAACTCAAAATTTGCCAAAGTGCCAAATGACAATGAGTCAGAGTTAGTGCACATACTTCATGTAATCTCAACCAGCTCACATTTTCGCTTGTGGATCTCAGCTACCCAAAGTGGATAAGTAACTATTTTCAGAATAATTGTGCCACTAGATCGGCATCCAGGATCTTAGAAGAAGAAATCAAACCCAGCAGCTTTGTAGGGGAAAAAACCTCCACAAATGCAATAAAGGTCAAATAATGCAAATGAGATTAATATCAATCATAACTTCACAAAGATTTAACTGACCATTGCAGCACAAAATGTCACTACGTTGTCACCCAATAAAATTCCTGTGACTGACTGGAAAATAAGTTAATTTTTGTCTCCTGTCATGAACTATTAAAGCATTATAATAAGCTATGTAAGTAGTAAAGAGGCTGTTCAGCTTTATCAGTTTTGACAGCTAACCCCAGGAAGCATTTGCTTCCATGATAATTGGATGTTCTTATTACTTCGTTGTTTATACAATTTTTTACCTTAATCAGCTCTCCTTGAGCTCCCTAAAGGTCCCAGCACTACAATTCTATAAAATATCAAATATATTACAGTATATGATCAGTATATAGTAAGAGTTTGGAGTGTTATGCCTAATTCAAACAGAAAGTTTTACATGTTTCAATAGCCAATAGAGCTCATCTGTAGAGCTCCTTAGCTACAATCTTTTTGCTTTCTCCTCTCCCATATCCAGTCTGCTGCTGTTTGCTTTCAACTTCGCTAAAATTCAGGGTCTTTTGTAACCTCTGTGATTAAAACTCTCCTGGTAGATATTGGTCTTCTCCTGTAGCAATTGTACTGCTGCTTGTCCAGGTTATTATTACTTTTGTTTGTCCCTTTTCAGTTTAGAAAGCCACTGTCAGAATCATCTTTCACGCTTAAAAATCACAGAACATCCTACTTTTTATCTGTTTATTGACTTCTTATCTCGTGTGATACAGTTTCTGACTTCTCATAAGCCTATGCCATCCTCCTTAATTTCTTTTCTTGTTTGTTTTTCCCCAGTAACCTCACTATTTTACCAATTCTTCCATGTTACATCTTTGCCTGCTTAAACCTTCATGCCTTCCAACATATGGCTCTAACACCAGTCATAACCTACTGAAAAATGCCACCTCAGACAAATGGGTGCAATAATACATATACGATCTACGACTGTCAGTGCCCAACAACTGGCCATTAAGACCATTCTGCATATTTGAAATGTGCCAGATAGCAAATCTGTGCTTCAAACACAACAGTCAGCCTGTTCTCCTGTACCTTGGAAACTGACTGCACATCCTCATTTTCTGCATTGCTGTTCTAAGTTATTTAGCTATTTCTCATGTCTTGTGTAAATTGCAAAATCTTTGGAACAAACATACACTTTACTCATGTTGATAAAACTGTCATTTATAGGGGCCCTACACAGATGTGCTGATAGTGATTATTTACTAAGGTCTTAGGTGAGATCTTCAAGCTTATTTCATTTGCAGTGAGCTGTAATGCAAAATTTAACACTCACCATAAGTTCCTCTGCTGGATTTAATTACCATTTTGTTCTGGACTTGGCTATAGATATCTAATCTACCTTTTCTATCTGCACCTCTGTAACTATTGCTAAAACATTACTCTTTGCATAAATCAGTACAGTTTCACAAAATGTGAATTTGGCCACTAATGTTTTGCATGGTCTTTTATTAAGGATGAACATTAGGCAAGTGGAAAACTTATTCTGTCATGCTTTCCTAGTTGATATTCTTGCCATGACTCATTCTTTTTTACCTTCTAAAATTAAATCATAACAAGCAAGCCAAATAAATTATTTTTTTATTCCAAAAGTGCACATATACATTTTTGTTTAAAAAAAAAAACGCACTAATTTTAAAAAGTATATGCATTTACTGACATTTATGTTACTTGGTTTCATTGTACCTCCTTTATCACATATGCTTTATTATCCATGAAGCCAGTATGGTTTAGTCATGTCTTCCCTCCGGGGAAAATTAGATTTAATACTGCAACCATTTAAATTTTTATTATCCCCTTCAATTTAATTTAGATTTCACCTTGAATTGTTAATAACTTCTTCCCTTTACTCATTTGCACTTAAACAAAGGCAGAAAGTTCATTGGCAATGCAATGTCATTTCTTGACTTCTACCTTTATTCTTTCATTTTAGTCTACTTCACTTGTGTTTTGGGTTGTTTTTTTTTTACTTTGAAGCTGCTTAATATTCTTTTTCAAGGCTCTGTTTAGCTAGCAATTAATTCCTTGACTCAGGTTCAACACAAACACAGAGACCTGATGTTCCAGAATCTGTTTTCTTATTAGCTACTGAAGAGCCTCCTCCACATATCAGTCTTCCCTTTTATTATTTCCACATAAGTGAGAAAGCTCCATTTTAATGCAAAATAATGTTTGACTTTTTTTTGGTTAATATGTCTGCTTTTTGCAGTGGTCTTCTCTCTCTCAAAAAAAAAAAAAAGTATCCAAATGAATGAAAGCATACAGGGAACAAATTGTAGTGCATTTACTTTTTGTAGAAAGGTGTTCTTTGAAAGGAGTGATACATTCATTAGATCCTATACATGACAATAACAGTAAAAGAAAGGCTGAATTAATCCCTCAGCAAAACTGCCAAGAAATAAGATTAGTCAGAATTGAACAGTTTAAAATAAAACACAAAAGGCAATAGTTCCTCCTCCCCTGCTTGAGTTTATTCCCTACCTAGCACGTTCAGGGTCTACTAAATCACTAGACTGAATGGATTTATATTCAAATTCATCAGCCAAAAGTGAAATGTGCAATCACTAAGATACTACAATTATGTTCAAAAAATTACAGGAATTTAAACTTTTCTTACAAATTGCATGTAGATAGATGGGGGGAAAAAAAAGATAAATAAAGAAGCAGGGGAATTTAATTTTCCAGTACTCATGAAATCATTAGCTATTTTTAAAGTAGTGTCTTACGGGGACTACTGACAATAGTATTTAGCTAAAATTGACAAGGTACTCGTTGTGACATACTATGACAGGGAAGAATTTGTATTGCATCTCTACATTAGCACTTCAACATATTATAATAAATTAGCTTCATGGCCTCAAAAGGATATTCAAGTTTCCTCTCTTTTAATGTTTTGTAACTCTATCATCTTTTCTAATGTATTACTACAAGTATTTCTATACCACCAAGCTGTTTAGAGGACTGTCTCTATATAATATGGTTTACATCTTCTAACCACTGACTTGATGACTTTTATCTCAACGCACAGCTACATAGAAGAGTTCTTGCTAAAGCTGCAGCTTAATTTCCTGTTTACCTTGAAATACAAGAAATCTTTGACACTTCAAAAGAAGTATTCATTCTAAGTGTTTGGCTTTTGATTTATTATTTGCTGGGAATTTTGAAGTTTTGATCCTTTTGCTTATGTTAGTTCCTCATTTTGGTGCATCTCTGAGAGTGCAAAAGAGTTTAGGAGCATGTTAAAACCGACTCCGTACTTTACAATCTGTGCCTGCTTGAAGCTATTAATGGCACATCATCAGAAACACTAGATGCCTGCCTAAACTTTACACTAATGCCTCCTAGATGAAAGGATTCTTTGACACACAAAACAGCACAGGCAGGCAGCCTAAGCGTAACTACAAGGGAACGCTGCATTTCACTTATTTTATTTTTTTTAATTGGTTTCTAAAGAAAAATTTGGCTTTCTGACTTTGAACATTATGGACTAGTGGAGGGAGAAGTGAAAAGTGCTCTTTCCTTCAACAGTAGTCACAACCCCTATTAATGTAAATACTGTGGAAGTCTTCAAAACCTCCTTTAAGCTTTTGTTATTCAAGCAATAGTTCAGTGTCCTTAGCTGAATTGGAAGCTCTCCAATGCAGGCTATGTGCAATCAAGTATTTAAGGAAGTTAGTAAGACAAACAAGTCGTCTGCTTTTTAAAACTTAGAGCCCATGGAGCATGGATACATCTTTGTTCTGTGCCAGATTTTTTATAACTCAACAGCTTTCTATGAAAACTTCCACTTAAAAATCTTGATAGACATAAAAAAAATATAATTCATAACTTTAGAGCTACACTACATAACATCTAAGAGTTTCTTCTGGGTCTACGCAATAGTCTAACCCAATTATAATAGAATTGCTTCAGTGGTACTTCTTGTGCTCATTAAATGCACAAGAACAAAAATGGAGGACAATCTTCTTTTGCCACTCATTTGTCTTAATAATAAATCACAAACTGTAGGCTCCCTGAATAAAAAGACTGCATTTGGCTAGCATCAGCAGTACCTTTTCATGCAGACTCTGCCCAGGGATGTCAGTTTATTTCCTTTCTAAAAGTGGTAAAGCAGCTTTTCAACAGGAGGAAGACTGGGAGAAATGGTAGGTGATACTGCTAAAACCTCTTTCCATAGCTCTACCTCACAAAAGTCAGCTTCGCAGCACAGATCTTGTTTTAAAATCACATTCTTCTCCATGTCATACAAAATGCTACGGTAGAAAAAGTCACGATTTTTGTTTCAGGTACTGTGTGAGAATTTTATGTCTCCAGTGATACAACCGGCACCATCATGAAAGCTGTCGTACAACGGCCTGAGCAGAACTGCTGATGAGGTCTCTGAAAACACTGCTAGTCTGCATTTGGCAGCAATAAAATTCAGAATTTCATGATGCTAAGTCTGATAACATTATGCTTACAGCACTGAGCAAGGAACTTCCTGCACACATAACAGTAGCCTCAACTGCACATGCCACTAGTTTAGTATCTGTGGTGTAGTTAACTCCCAGACAGATCACACTGTGATCACACAGCTACTGAGACCTGAATTTTTGAAGCAATTTCTCTTTAAACTTTTTACTCATTCTTTTTACTCATTCTTTACCATATCGTCCCAGTTGTTTTTTTCCTGATGTTGATCCAGTAACACAGGACATGCGAGTCAGCCCACACATTACCTTCAGGAGATTCAGACCTAAGAGATGAAGTTTGAAGTAATGAACTAAATCAAACCAACTCTTTTCTTTCTTCAGAAAACACCCAAAAATAAGAGATACAGTCTTGAAAAGATCATCCACGGGTTAAGGTGAAGGACTGGAAGTCAACAAATTTCAGTCTTTTCCCTAGCTCTCTCTCAGATCCTTAATAACATTGGGATGTTTACCACATCTGAAAACAATGACAATAATAACTGCCTAACAGCCTCAAAAAGTGCTTGTGAGGTTTTATTCTTCAGTGCTATTAAGAGCAGTGAAGTGTTTGTCAGAAGGCAATGAAGTACACAACACTATTCTTTCACATAGAGTGGACTATAAGAACCGCAACATCTGTCAAGATGACCACTTTTCCTTCTGGTGTTACCGTAAAATCCGGTTAAAGGGAATCTGATATCACTGGGTTCATGTCCACAAGTATTTAAGACTGACAGCTGGGCCTCTCCCATTTTTAACAATTTTTGAAGCACCACTTCAGCTTTTTTGAGCAGAAAATGAGAAGGCCCCACCTGCTCTCCACAGGATTTTCTGTATTTCATAGCAGTAACGTACGATTACTGACTACTGCTAAAATCATTTAACCTTGTCTGCTATTCTTTCCAAACTGTGCAGATGACTTTTAGTATACAATTGTTGGCATAACTCTACACAGGACGGTATTGTCTTGCTTGCAAGACAATATTGTGAAAACAAAGTTGCAGAATGTGAAGGTGTATAAATGGATCCACATTTGAGCATGAAACTAGGCAGACACCATCTATGGAACTGACTCAGCATCAGCTCAGAATCAGATTATTGCCTGAAAACATCATCTTCTAGTTAAAAACACTTTCAGACTAAGTAGTCGTAGAGGAAATGATGCCTTGCTTCAAGATCAAAAATTGGAAGAACAGAATTCTGTATGTAGGGGGAAAAGTAGGGGGAAAAGAAAGGCTGTGATTCACTGTTTTTCCATACTTATGGTTGACACGCAAAAATCAACTCTTTTCCATTCAGTGTAAGTACTTACAATGCTCATAGTATAAACATGTCTATGACAGAAATTGTATGCAGTCTTTAGAAATAAGTTTCTTATTAATTTTTACTAGAAAGAACATGACTGATGTTTGATTACCAGTTTCTACTGAAATGTTGATTGTCCTGAACACTGTTGGAGTCAGATTAAAAATCTACTAGAGCTACGACAGTTCCACATGTTTAGTGAATAAACAGTTGTTTAATTAATATTAATACTAAAGCTCATTGTGAATTTTCCACAGGAATGATTTTACCTAAAAATGGATTTTCTGATGTAAAGTCAAAATAAAATATTTCACTGTAGGTCTCTCTGACTTCTACATTTTATACTGCACCAAAAAGGACATTCCTATTTTTGAAATAACAAAATACTAAATAGCATTTCCCAGGCACTATACTGCATTATGGAAATAATTTGTCAGGCTTCCATTCCATTTTGGCCTAGGCTCTCCAAATAACGTTACCCACAATGCAATATGAACATCTCTTTGTTCGAGCTGGCTGGTGCTAAATAACAGAAAAATTTGAATATCGTGTCGAACGAACTGGAAAGCAGAAAGGACCCTGGATGCAAAGGCATTGCATAATGTGTTCAAAGTAGTCTTTTCTTCCTTTGTTGACTACTGGAACACTGAAATGCCATTATATATTAATTTTTTTAAAAAAAGCACACACAAAAAAAACCAAAACCAAAACCAACCAACCAAAACAAAACAAAACAACACAACAACCCAGTGAGAGCTGGTATCTCTTAAAGCAGCATCTACCTGAACATCTGTCTGGACAAAACAGATCCTAGCCTCCATTAATCTTCCTTTACCATACTTTGTGCATAGTATGCTCTTTTAGCTCCTAGCACAGATTTCACTTTCTGTGTTGGACCATGCTGCAAATACATGAATTTCACTATCACTTAAGTGCATTCTTGGTGTCAGAGTAGTTCATGTCAGACTCACAGTGTTGGAGTCTTTTTTCTTGGTAGCCCTTGACTAACCTGCCAACATGCTCTAGAGAAATTTCAGCTTCACAAAATTCTAAGAAAAAATTCACTCTGAGAAAAATATCCTATACAATTTTATTCTCATAATCCATTTATGTGTAAAAAAACCTTTAGAATTTTCTGACAATATTCATCTGCTTTTTTTTTTTTATTTTTTTAATTAAAATCCACAGACTTCTCAGTTTCACTAAATCTCCTTAAGAAACAACAGGTTCCTAAAATGTTTCTGCTGGACACTTGATGAGGTGGAAGATGGGTAGTACTGCAAGTTCTTGTCAGTGAAACATGGACCAGCTCTAGCAGACTGACATGTCCTGACAGCTCTTCAGAGCAAAAGCTGGACCAGCTTTAGCAGAGTGCCACGTCCTGACAACTCTTTGGAGCATCTTGGCTCTTCTGAGGTAAGGACTCTCAAAAGAAGGATTGCTGCCCACTGAGTGCTGGTAAGTGATTTTCCTGTGAAGAATTACTTAGTCCAGATCAATAGACTGGCAGATCTATTTGCAGACCACAATCTCTAAAATACCTTTTGGAATATGAGAATCATCTATCAGCCTTTTTTGCTGCCCTTCTTCCATCTTAAAGTTGGCTAGAGTTTTCCTGAGAGAAAAAATGTAGAGTAAAGGTGAGCACACATTCACATGTCTGGTGGTGTAAAAAGAAAACGTTGCAGAACATTGTTGCCTGACCACAGTTTCAGGGGACCAGAAACTTCTTTTTATTTCTTTTTCCTTTTGGCAGCTCCATTTCACAATGAGGCCCAGACGGGGCAGGGAAATAAGGGAGTACAGAAAGTTCAAATAAGAAACAGATGTTGGGAAAAAGTGTTGAAACAATATTAAATTTCCCAACAGCTATTTGTTTCAGCACCCTGAATACCCCAAGAATGTCATGAAAATATATTAATAACAAAGCATATATCAGTATGGTGATGGAAATTAATAACATACCAGCTTTTAAAAGTAACCATATAAAGTAAAAAGTACTGAAAACAGTATTCCATATTTCAATAATCATTTGTGAACTAGTTAATTTATGATTTACATAACCTAACAATACAGAACTTGGTAATACAATTTTGTAAGTTATTACACAGCAAATAATTCTGAAACTAAAGTCACAGGCAAAAACATAACTGAAATGAGTGTTAGCAATGAAATGCTAACTTTCCAGCAGCTCCAGCAGGACCTTTTTGACTGCCATGGTTTTACTACCTGTGGAGTAAACTAAATGCCATAATATTAAATCACTAATGACCATGAAGACTTTTCTGAACTGAAAGTCCTATTTTGTTTCAAAAGTCACAATGTACTGTTTTTATATCCACAGGCAAGCTAATTGCACTTTTTAGTTAGATGAACACAGTGACATCTCCAGTGAGGATCTCGGACCATGCCATAGCAAGACAGCTTTTTTATCACATCATTATATGTACTTCCTGCTCCATACAATACATGAGTCTGGGAAGGGAACATGCCCTATGGAATATGTGCTTCTTCATTTTCTTCCCTTGCAAGAGGTCTGTGTCATATTATGTTGCATCCAGGTGATTGCAGTTGGTTGGTTAGGCCGTCTAAGGGGTTTTCAAGGGTGCTTTGTCCAGTTATATTTTTCTGAAGGGAATGCCACCTCAGTCCCGTTACAGCTTGCTATCATACCTTGTAAAGATGTCAAAAGGAACAACAGAAGAAACATACTTCTTACCCTGGTTGAGCTGCATCTGGTTATATATCTGACTACTTCATATACATATTCATATATTTATTTTATTGGTTGAAATGTATTAGAGCATATATCTCACTACTTCACATATTACAAATCTTGAGTTTTGCCACCTTTTCTGCAGTAGTAAAAAGGCCTTTTCTAAAAGAGTTCAAATATTTACATAATTTTTAAACTCTACCCTCTAACTTAAGCTGCTGTAATTTGATGTTACAATATTGCTTTCAGCTACTGTCCATCATATTCTTTGCCACAAACCATATTGGCAACAACCGTTTGCAATGACATCTCTCCTACAAAAGGCTGCTGTAATAATCACCCTGGTATCAAGCACTTTGGAGTGAATTAACACTAACAATATTGTTAGTACAATTCTGTTTCTCACATTTCTTGTTCTGTCAAGAACTAGAGATCACAGGCGTGGGCTTGCATTCACATCTAAACCTGAATAACAGTGGGTTGTAGATAGAAGGATCGATTTTACATACTTCAGAAAATCCCAAGTTTATTTTTACTTATAAGGAGGTGAATATTAAAGTAACCTTTAGACAAACCTTGGTGGACTTTTTAAAAAAAGTTTTGTAATCCCAAGAACGCACAGGATTTAAGGATGTATATACAAAATTGATTTCTACCAATATACAAAGCTACAAGGTCTCCATGAAGGAACGCAGTTTCACTATGTCCCTCCCCATTCATAAAAACTGTGAAATACATCCTTAAAGTCAATATCATATGTAACCATTACATTATATGCATATATGTATTTCATATGTATGTGCTTATCTATGCATTTTATATGTAAATATTACACATGCTAAATTAACCAGAGCCTAAATTTTGGAAGAACAGATGTTAAACTTGTAATACTAGAGAATATTTACTCTCAAAACAAAGTAAAAACAGCTGACCAGTTTCTCATGACTTTAAATAATAGCAAGGATCTTGTGATTGAATTCAACTTTCGAAAAATTATTCACAGATTTTTAATTTACTCAGATATTTTCTGGGTCTCAGATACTAAACATAGTTAAGAGAAAAAACTCCAGGGCAGTAAAGTCAGCTAATGATACACAAGTGTTAAGAGTTTTGTTATCTTGAAAAAGGGACCTGAACATCTCTGCATCTCATCCCCACTGCCAAGATTTACCTTGAAGACTGAAAAGGAAATAATTCTCTTAACAGTGTGAACTTTCAGAAAAATAGTGTGAACTTTTAGAAAGCTGTCCCTTCTAGCAGTGCCGAGTCCTTGAATAACTCCAGCAGTAGTTTTAATTGTCTTTCTTATAAATAAAAGGATTTCAGTATCAACACAACAAAAGATGTGACACACATGCTTATAAACACCTGAAAGTCTCCTTCAATCAGTGAATACTTTCTTCCCAAAAGTTCTTCCAGGTTTTGGTGGTAGAAGACAGGCTATTTATTTGTTAGTGGGCAAAATTTGTAAGAACAGCTGTAATACATGATTAGATCTGACTGTTGATTGATGTCTGAAGGCATTGCTTGGTGATATTAAAAGCTGGAGAATTTCTCCTTCCATATCCACCTTAATTAGTAGTTGCATAACATAAAATTACAAATATCAGCCTTTCATTTTTACTCTTTCTTCTAAGAGAAAGAATACACATACATGTATTCCAATACATGTGGTGTGCCCCATGACTCGTATCATGTGGCGAACTATTTTCGCAGACTACTATTCCTATCAATTAGAATTACCACACATCAGCCACATGGCATAAAACCTGCTCACTATACTTTAACAAGCACTTTCATGGATTTGTATTCACAAAGCAGACACAATTTGGCCAATATTACTTTAAAATTATTATAAACTATTTTCTCTCTGCTGACTTAAGCAGACTGAAAATCCATTTGATCAATGTATCACTAAAAATATGCTACAAAATGTATCTGAACATCCATGTAAATGAATGTTGGTGGGTTTTGGACCTCCTACTGATAACAGCCAATAACAAACTCTGTAGGATTTCTTCATTTAGATGCATTATCCTAATTGCAAATTGGCCTTCTGAGAGTCATATAAAATAAGTTTTTGCAAGATTTGTGCATTTTTTCAGCTTTCAAACCATTAGGGGAAGTACTGACTTCTGCTGCCATTCCTCAATTTATTGAACATGTTTAAAATGCATTTAACACTTCTCGCCATTGAAATGTCAAACATAACAACGAAAGAGGTTTAGCTACAGAGGCTCTAAATTATATGCTCCAGGGATGAGCAAATTTTAATAATTTATTTGCTGAAAAATCCAGCTGTAGCCAACCCAGAGCTATCAAAAACCTGGGGTTAAGCTTACTCTTTTCAGAGAAGAAAAATGGAGGACTGGAAACTGGAATTCAGAAACCAAGGGAGAAAAGATTGTATTATTTACTCAAAGTACAATGGTTGGGTCTATTTCACATTTCTCTATTTCATCCTTCACCACAGGCACCAGAACAGCAATTTCCTATGACAGTACTCCAAACATCATGTTAGGGTATATTCCAAGGTGGATTTTTTTCTTTTTGAAGTTGCTCCATGACTGTTTTCATTAGGTCAGAAAGACAGAGGAAGTGAGGAAGGCCCATTATAACCCATTACTTAAGGAATATAACACAGAGAACACAAAAACCTGGCCTCTGGACCTTGTTGTACTTAACAGTAAATTTGTATAACTTCAGAAGGTGGATACAAGATCAATTCATAGAATAGCTTAGAAGATCATACACAAGACCTCTGAGGACAAACCAAAAGACACTTCAATTCCTAATGCATGATCAAATTTAAAATTAAGTTGCTACAATAGACTTGATGGAAATATTCAAATAACTGGAATATTAATGTTATTAATATTAATTAACAATGTGAGGATATATCTTCTTGTGTATCAAGAACACATATGCTTTCTCTAATGTTCAGGATGCAGAGGGAAACCTGCTGAAAATATCTAAATTTTGATCAAATCAGAAAATGGGAACTTACCACTTAGTAGTGATAATGTTGCAAGAGCAATCTACCACAGACAACCCAAATCAGGGACCTCAGGTGGAGCAGGCATCTTATGAGTCAATAATAGAATCATTCAAAGCATCACATGTGGGGCTTTTTAACCATTCAGACAACCGTTACAAAAACAATATGACAAAACAAAGACTGTACAGCAACTCCTTTGAATGAAGTGGTGGCAATTTATTGATAACTTTTCAATAATTTGTCAGACAATAATACAGAGAAAGGTGTAGCAAGAAAAAATTATTTTTTCTAGATGCTCTTTCAAGTGCTATCCTACACAATAGGAAAAGTATGATTTAAATGGTAAGTGCAAAATTGGTGTAAATGGCCACAATTTTAAATTTATAATAGGGTAATTTTGAACTTTTTTCCTTCAAGTTTCAAGGTTTGACACCATGTCACAAAAATAAATTATTCACACAGCATTTTTCAGGCTGTGTGTGCAAGGTGAATCTCCTCATTCCTTTTGCTGTACTTGTGTAGTCCATGGAGGCTCATGTATTACTTTAATGACTGTATAATCATTCAAAAAGCAGTGTGGAAATTGGCTTCTGGTCTTTTTCACCAATTTTTCATTTTAATGGTATCATAAACAAACTCATCATCCCTAAAAAAGTACCTCCTAGAGGTAATAGAAAAAAAAACCATCGGTCAGGCCATTATAATGAGACTAACCTTCTGCCCCTCCCAAACCACTCAGGACTCTAGAGTAATCTTAATTAGTGAGCTTTAACAAGAGGCTTGAAATTAATTTGTATAAAAAAGCTCTGGCTAAGTGGATGAATTACTTACATGAGCTGAAGCCTACACAAAAGGGTGCTTATGCACTGCACATTTCACATACAATGATTTCTGCCTAGATTTTCTGGTTCCCAGTTGACCTATGCTCAGCAATGAGTTTTTCACATTTTTGAACTTCCAGCAGCCCCGCAATTGGCTTAATTGACCCTCACATAAGTTAAAACATCCTGATAGCCTGCTGCCAGTAATTGCAGAAAACAATTCAGTGGCTAAGGACTGTCCTGACCTTGCTTCCTTTCTCCAGGAGCTTCCAAGTCAGGGTGAGGAGTACAGTCAGAATTCATTAGCATTCTTTACCCTCCTAGAAGTTATGCAGAGAAGTCATATGGAGGCTGACCTATCAACTTTCTATCTACTTTCCAAAACTACTGCATCACGCAACAGTCCTGCAGTCAGGCCTTTCACATATAAATAAATAAATGAGGCACCAGAAGAAGGACTGACATAACTTTGCTTTGGAACCCAGTGGTTAAAGTGGTTAAAATGTTGTTAATGCAGTAGACAGGCCACGAAGCTGAAAAACAGAAACCAAATTTATTTCCTTGTCTTGATCACAAGTTTGAGCCAGAACTTAGAGCAAGCCAACTGGGACCTTAACAAGTTAAATTCTTAAATCCTAAGTGGTCCAAAAAGACCTTCTTTATACGTCTCTTATGGCTGTCCTTGTCTATAAAATTATCCCAGAGGTGGGTACACATCATTGGACCGCAAGAAATCTGAAGATGTGAAATCATTTCACGTGATTTCTTATTCATACATTCATTTGAAAATTGCTCTTGAAATGTGATTCTTTCTGGTTGGAACAAAATGAATATGCTTGTTCATTTTCTAGGCATGACTGGTATGAATTGAAGAATTACAATCAGGTATTAATCAAGATACTGTTATGGGCTGTAGGGATTTTGTACATTCACTGGCAGAGAACCAAACAAGATCACTATGTGCATGCATTTCTTCATAAAATAACTGCTGTTCATTCAGAGCCTTATATCACCATAACTGACATCCACTTACAGATATTCACTTATGGTGACCATTTTCAGGAGAACTCATATGCATATTTACACGTTATATCAAGCCAGTCATCGTTTTCCAAAACTAATAAAAACAAAAAGCCTACAACCAGCCCCAAAATATTGTGACTGAAAGATTGCCCACCACTGTTGTCAATGCTTTGGGAGTTTTCTGTTGCAACAGAAGCAACAGAGAAGCGAAGTAATGCACGTAGTTCCTCTCCTATTCCATTTGCTTCAAAAGAAAAAAAATCTGTGCAGAGCTGTGTCTACACTAACTCAGTTGTGCAAATGCTGCTGCACCAGTCTTATGAAGAACTTGTGAATGAATTCCTGTAAATTTTTCTCAGTAGTACAAAAGACTTTCCTATTTATTCTCTCAAGCAGTATCAAAACAAAGTCACAGGTCCATGGAGCACACAAACACAGAAGTCAAACTGTGAGAAAAAAGAAACACTGATGCATGATAATTTATTTATTAGCAGGCTTAACAAATTTGCTAATCATAAAAAGTCAAGAAAAAAAGCAAATAACAAATTAGAATATTCTTTGTACCGTTATTATTAACTGAAATGCAGAGGTTAATAAAATTGCTGGAGTGCTAGCTGAAAACTTCAGTGCATTTGCAAGAGAAAATGAAAAGAAAAAACCTAACATTACTACTTAGAAATCCTGTTTCACATCTTATTTCATCAAAGACAGACTTTTACTACAGAAATGAAAGACAGGACAAGTTAGAACCAAGACCAGATGCATATAATTTCGGCAATTGGAAAAAATACAGGAAGAAAAGTCAGGAAACCCCTGACAATGACCTATCGTTAGTGAAGATGTTAAATACTATTGACCCAGTACTGAACTCTGCAGTATACCACCACCAGTTATTAGCATCCAGCCAGGTTGTCTTTGTGCTAATATCAAAACCCTTTTTGCTCAGCAGTCCAGCCAGTTTTTGATCCACTTTACCTAGGTCCATTTACCTAGGCTCTGCTACTTCAGTTTGTCTGTGAGGATGCTATGACGTAAGCTGTCAAAAGCTTTATTGAAGTACAGGTTAACAGCCACTGCTCATCTTGCCCACCAAGCTAGTCACCTCACCGTAGAAGACTACGAGGTTAGTCAAACATGATTTCTCCCTTGTAAATCTCTGCTGAGTATGCCAAATCAGCAGCTTGTCCTTTATGTTTTTGTAGATGGTTTTCAGTACTATTTGCTCTGTTCACCACCTCAGCAATTGAGGAGAGGCTGCCTGGCCTGCAGTCCCCTGTGTGCACAGCTGTGGCGGAAAGATGGTGGTGGGGAAAACAGGGCGCGGATGGGGGTCTCAGGCCAGTGCTGGCGGGGGACACTGTGTGCAGCCCCACTACCCTTAACGTGTCCTGTCTCGAAAGCAAAGCAGGAATGGGACCGGGTAGTACTGGGATTGCGGGCTGCCCCAGGACACACTTCTGCCTCTGCTCCTTTCCATTTGGGGTTTTTTCCCCTCTTCCTCTCTTGCCCTGGATTTCATTGTCCTCCTCCTAAAACCTCATCACTCATGATGGCCGGATGGGTACTAGCAGGTGTACGGCCACCCTCCTACCTCCTTTTTGTCCTGCTGGCATCACGGCCTGTAGCATCACCGCCTCTGGTGCAGTGATGGGACAGTAGACTGGGACACGCATCCTCTGCCTCCCTGGGGCGGGGTAGGTGGATGTGTGAGGTCTTTCTGCCCAGCCAAGGTGGTATGGAGGCTTCACTTGTCCCCTCTGAGGGGCTGGGGCAAGCCCCCAGACCTGGGTCAGATGGAGCCTGTGGTGCCCTGGGAAGTGGAGGGAGGCAAGGGCGGGAGGAGGCAGGCAGGGCACTGATGGCAGAGGGCCAACGCTGTGGGTGCTGGTGGGGAGCACGGAGGAAATCAGACACTAACCAAGGCTGGACCTTGCTGGTAGGTGGCCCTGAGAGGGCTGTGCTGCTGCAGTGCTTTGGCCTGGAACGCAGGGCATACACGCACCGCCATGGGCAGCCTTTGCGTGGCGGGAGCTGTGTAATGTAGGGAAGGTGTGCTTTGCAGGGGGGACAGGGTGCATGAGGTCATCTGGAAGGGGATCTTCATCTTTGTGTCAAAAATAGTGTGGCCAGCAGGACTAGAGAAGTGATCGTCCCCCTGTACTCAGCACTGGGGAGGCTGCATCTCAAGTACTGCATTCAGTTTGGGGCCAGTCAGTGCAAGAAAGACATTGAGGTGCTGGAGCACATCCAAAGAAGGACAATGAAGCTGATGAAGGGTCTAGAGCACAAGTCCTATGAGGAGCAGCTGAGGGAACTGGAGTTGTTTGGCCTGGAGAAAAGGAGGCTGAGGGGAGACCTTATCTCTCTCTACAACTACCTGAAAGGAGACTGTAGCGAGGTGGGGGTCGGTCTCTTCTCCCAAGTAACAGGTGATAGGACAAGAGGAAACAGCCACAAATTGGGCCAGGGAGGTTCAGATTGGGTATTTGGAAAAATTTCTTCACCA
>VYZM01022851.1:0-22664 GCA_013398915.1 Dromas ardeola
GGAAGCTGCCTCAGTCCTGCTGGGTGTAGGGCTTGGAGAGGCCGAGGCTTCCCGCCGGGTGGACACCGTGGCTCCCTGGTCAAGCTGGTACAGCCCTGCCACGCAAACTGCCCCGCCATGCTCTGTTTGCCCACTCTGTTCGCGGCGCTCCCTGGGGCCACCATTTGTGGGAGTGGGGGGGTGCCGTTACTGATGATGCCACCCCTATCTCGTCAGCAATCCTCATGCGAGCTGCCGGCTCTCGCGGGCTGCCTGCACTCTCATGGCCTTTCCCTGGCTCCAGAAAGTTCAGGAAAAGCCCCTTTTTTTCCATGAACCCCTGCTCCCTCGCGGACGTACCTGCACCGGAGCTGTCCCTTGGTGTGTGACCAGTAGGATCGTGCTGACCTTATTATGGCTTAAAATAGATGTCAAGAACAGCCCACAGAGGAATATTATCAAATTGATTCAAGTTCTGTTATGTCTTTCTAACAGCTTTCTGACTACATTTAAGGATTTCTTGTTTTCAAGTCTGATGAACACAGCCAAAATCCAACTTCCATCCATGCATTAAAGAAAGCCTAATTAAAAGGGTTTATTGCTGATGTAATTTTCATGTTGAAAGTATGTAATACTTACCAAATTGTGTGCAGTTTTTAAGGTTCTGGCTGGGTGCTTGTATAATGTTAACTTAAATGTTTAGGCTGTTAATCACCATATGTGACGAATAGAATTTAAATTTCTTAATGTGTTCTCAGTGCTAGGACACAGTATTTCTGTTGTGATTTCATCTACATTTAGTTGGTTAACTCCTCACTGAACAAAGGAACATTCCACCACTTCCTTAAGCGTACTGGAGTCTTGCAAGAGTACATAAATGCGTAACTAAAAGAAAACTTTTCATTCTTTCAGGGGAATAGTTGCTAACAATGCAGTGCTTTAAGTAAGCACTTAGTTAATACATTGCTTGGGTGGGGCTTTTTTGGTCTTTTTGGGTGGGTTGGGTATTTATTTTTTAGATTATTTATTTGATTTTCAGCTGTTTACCAACACTGATGACACTGAGATTTGTTGATATTCAGCATTTCTGAAAATCAGGTCAGGTATATTCAAATCCTAAAATGTGGATTTAGGTGTCTAATACTGACTGTTAATTGACTCTTGCAAAAATGTATTTACTTTTGAAATTTTCTGCCTGATTGTTTTAAAGCTCAAAACTCTTAAGACAGAAAAAAGGAAAATTTTTGGTAGCTCAGTAGAGGACATGGGAAGGTTTCCATCAGTACACAACCTTGTTGAGAGCTTGTTAATACCCGTTTTTCCTTCCTTGACACCACATATGGTCCACCTAAACTTTTCTATATTTTCCAGCAGTGCCCTAACTTTGTTATATTTTAAAGCAAATCACCAGTTCTCTGAAATTCGAGGCCTTCACATTCCGGATGCATATGAGGAATCTGTAAATTCAGTCTTTGTCTCAGACAAATGCTTGGCAGTGTGTTAATTAAAATAAATAGACAAGTTTCTGTTGGCCTCACTGGAAAATGTCTAGGTCCTTTAACATTTTGTCACCAGTCTGCTAAGTTGAGAAATACCTTTTTTTTACACTTTGCCCTTAGAGTAAAAAGAGTGTTGAGTTCTTGAGCAAATCCATATTCATTCAGACCCAGAAATGGGGAATGAGTGCTTCATCTGTGATCTCATTGATTGAGAATGGAAGAGCCAGCTGGTTTGGCAATGTAATTGATTGGAATGCGGCAAGTGTACTTTTTGTTATGTAGGTCAGTAGAGACAGGAGTGTTATCACTCATTTTGTTTGCTTAGGCATAATACACTTTCTAAGTGGCATTGAGTAGTGGAAAGGGTTTGTAGCACTCAAACCCATTTCTATTAGAGTCTATTCTAGTCCAAGATAACAGTAGGTCCAATCACCAGCCTGCCCAGACCACTGCTATTAATTAATACTGTTGGCATTGCTATTGGGTATTTTGTCTTCCCAAGCCTGTTGGTATTAAATGCAACCTCCTCAGTACCTAATTGTCCTTTTGAGTGTGGATTTTTATATTTAGCATACTCACCATATCATTGCTACTCAGCCTTCTCTAAAGAAAATGAAAACAGGAAAGTTAGCACATCAGGCAAAATAAAACACTGTGCTGATGATTACTTTATTAAGACATGGCTCAATGTACCATGGATTGAACCTTTTTCACTCTAGTTTTTTGAAAGCAGTTTGGTAACTCTTGACTAAAGAACACTCCTTGAATTACTGGAAGATATTCAACATGACCTAAGGATTTATCCAATATTTTTTTGCTGTTATACATCAAGGAGAATGTATTACAAAGTGGAGGAAAGCTGTTGTCACTCTATCCTATGGTTTGTCCATTTAAAGCATGGGCTGACATTCATTATCACGCCAGCTTGAGAAAAATCTAGCGTAGGCCAGCTCCCATTGTATTGTTAACTTTGAGAATTAGCAGTCTAAGACTCAAAGTTCCCTCCTATTTCAAGATTTTTAATGTTAATATATATGTTCCTCTATTAAAAGACGTAATTATGAAGTACTGACATGACCTTATTATTAGTTACATGCTAAAAATAGGACACCATATTCACCTGGGTTTAGAATGACCCCATGCTCCACTGTCATCTGGATCAGGCAGGATTATGTTGGTGTCAATCCTGATAGTTAAGCTGGACTGTATACAAGAGAAGGAGAGAAACTGGCTAATGCTTGTCAGAGCTTACCCTGTTAAATAAACTTTCCTGAAACTATCACGCTGTATTACACACTTTGTGTATCCCTTTGCTGTTCCTGCAGCGCCTCATTTCATGCCACTTTTATTAGGCTTGTTTAATACACTGTTTTTACATCAGTCACTTAAGTACAGAGGGGGAATTGATCTGCAATGTACTCTCATGGTTTTTTTACCTAAGGAGCTGTTTAGTAAAGTGCTGATGCTAGAAGCCAACTGACCATCTCCTCTTGCAAAATTTTACCCAAGTTCTGTGCCATATATTTCTATAGCAAAATCATCAATAACTGTACAATGCTGAATATCAGTTTTATTCATTATTATCTTGATTTAGGCTATTGCATCCAGTCCTTATGACAGAATGGAATGTGATCCTGCTTTCTAAATCATGGAAGAGGCTTGGCTTTTATGCATGTTTTCCCTCGGTTTGTTTTCTGGTTGAAACTCCCACTCGTAGGGCTGACTATCTGAAACTGAGGCCAGCTACCGGCTCTCTCCAGTCATATGGAGTTCATAAGCAATTCAAATACAGACTCTCTTCTAGACCTACATTCCTGGGTGTGGGAGTAAACAAGATTGCTGATGACAGGCTTTGGTAGCTTTTCTGAAATTTAGCCAAAAGCCAGCCCTGGAGTCTCAAGATCCTTGCAGAACCATCATTTCCAGTCTCCTCTGTAATGTAACACTCATGTCTCTCCAAGGAATGCAATATGTATCCCTCAATTATGTAACAGTTGCAAGTACCGGAGTGAGGGAAGTTGGCTTCTTCTGCTACACAGACTTTCTATCTGCTTCACTTTGGTGATGTTTCTTAAGTGGAACAGATTGGTATTCTTAGTCTAAGTGTTTAAATGAAGCCCTTCTCCTCCTCTAATGTGCAATTCTAGAAGCTCCATATTGGCAAGAAAATATCAGTAAACTATTACCGAGATAAGTTTCTGTCTTCTTATCTTCTTGTTTCCATCTAAAGAGATATTGTCTCTCTGTCTTCTCTGCCTTTTCCCCTTCTCCCCTCTCCCCTCTCCTCTCCTCCTCCCTCATTCCCCCCCAATACTAAATGAGCTGATATTTTTGCAAATATAAAGATTAAACAAAGCTTTGATGAGTCAATTTTTCATTATCATTAAGACAAGCCTTTGATCTTAGCCAACGTGTGATCTCTCAGACTTGCTCCTTGTATTCCATAGATACACTCCACCCATTTCTTGAGAATCTTCATTATCACCAATGTGAAGCCAGTTGTAATATGGCCAGTGCATGAAATTACAGACTGGATATACATAGGCGGCTCACTAGGACAGGGAAGTAATGTGAGAAAATTAAGTAACAGCAATTTGTCAGATGTGTAAATTATTGTAAAACGTAGATCTCATGTAGTGCTCACTCTGTAAGAGAAAAAGCATTCCAATACCATTATATGGATATATGACTGTCAGAGGCCTCCTGGGTCACCAAGTCCTGTCCCCTATTAACAAAGACAAGTATTTTACACAATCCTTTCTGTAAAACTCATACAAAAAGATACTTTATAGATAAGTGCAATAAATGTAATCTGCAGAAGAAAAGAGTCAAATCCATGCAACACACAGTTTACTGTTACTCTAAAGCATTTGCTTATACACCAGGTTTTAGAGACAGACTAGTGAAAGGAGATTACAGAAATGATGAGTTGAAAAGTAGCTTTACAAACCAGGTACTGTACAGCTGTGCATCAAACACTTTCAAACTTTTTTTAATGATATATTTCCCCAGGGAAGAGGAATTTCAAAGTCAGATGTGAAGTTTAAAGTTGCGTAAGTAGCATGGAATTTGATGTGAGTGGAGATATGATGCATAAAGTTTTGAAAATACACCTGTTTAAATTAATTATAGCTGCTTCTGTGATCAGCTCTTTTGCTTATTTTAATCTTCATATCTAACATCATCCTCATAAGCATTAGTTTTCCTTGTTTTAAACAAAAGCTGTCCTTTTTGCTCAATTGTCATAAGGATTAAGATTCTCCAGAATTTTTATTTCATAATGATCTTTCTTTTCTAGTTTTTGGCATCACTAAATCTTCTTTATAATTCAAATAATTATAAATACAAAAAGGGACTTGTGGAGAATGCAAACAAACCTATTTTTGCTTGTTAAAAGTTGCTTTCTGGTACAATCATCAACAAGCAGAATCCTAAAATTGCATTGTCTCCATTTCTTTCTATTATCTCAAGCGTGTGCTGCACCAAGCACAGCAAAACTGACTAAAGAACCAGACAGATCATGAAGGAGACAGCTAACTTAATAACTTTAGAAAGTCATAGCATTAAATCTTAACTTTCTTTTTATTTTATTTATTTTCATAATGAAATCCTATTTTTCACTGCAAGGTACAGGTATACCACATTATGAACTTTGGAATTAATGTTTTAACAAAATACAGCTGCTGTTAGAACTATTTTGCTTCTGCTTTTAGATAGTGCAGGGAGTGGAGTACAGAAGATATGTTTGTTCATAAACATCCACATTATAGACATTTAAAGCTGGGTGAGACAAACTCCATTACTAGTGTTGTGGTTGGAAATTCTCCTCACTTCTTTGTTTTCTTGTTGCTATAAAATGATGTAAATTACTGTTCAAACTCACAGTGTCTATTCCAGCTTGTCTGAATGTCTGAACACATCAAGGATGCCAGAAGCAAAGAGTAAAACCACGTATTTGATGACTGAGTAGATGAGGCTTAGTACATGGAAAGGTCTGCGTTTCCCTCTTCCTCTGTGCATTGCAAAGAATTTGCACTTGCTGTTTCTCGGAAAAAGTAAGCAAAATAGTGGCAATTTACAATCTGATCAAACAGGAGGAGCTGTTTTTAACTAAGTACCTATCATTCAGATTGTCCATCCAATTATAAAGTTCAGCCCAACGCTACAGTACATTGTAGAAAGAAAGCCTGTGTCGTGGGTTGTTGAACTTGAGGTGGCATTTGAAACCTGTTACTGCCAAAGTGACACCCTACTCATATGATGTTAGTGGCAGACTCCTGAGAACTCTGTTTCTAATATTCCTTCTATTTAGAAGGATATTGCATAGCAACTGGTAAGCCAGAAGGCAATTGTGGAAGTAGAAAAAAAGTGTGTTATCTCTTTTTTCTACTTCCAGAAATTACTTACTGGATTACTGCATCAAGTCAGTACTACAGTGTAAAATTATTTGAATATTTCTTATTCAAAACAGCTGTGATTTTCTTTTTAAAACCTAACTTATGCATCACGTATTCTTATTTTTATCATCAATGATTATACAATGTAATTCAAATGTCTTATTTATGATTCCCTTTCCTTCTTTCCTCTTGCAAATTTCTCCTAAATGCAGTGTGTTTTAGTCAAGTTCTGTGGTTGAGACAGGAGTAGTATCTACAGCTGGTAGGAAGAGTGACAGTTTTAATACAGACTAGGATTTGACTATCATGCAGTATAGCTCCAATCCTACACTGTAGAGCTTGAGTTGTATAATGCAAATTCCAAACTTCTGCCAACTGACCTTTATAGTATGTATTTTTATTATACATATAGTTGCAGTATTTGGAAGGTCCAGTCATAAGCCCTGTAGTGAAGCTACATTTATAAAATAGCCAGAAAATAAATATGACTAAGCCTGATGAGAAACTATGTGAAGATGTGGACAGATGTATATGACTTATTCTAAAACCAACAGTATTATCAGTCAGGAGATAATATAAATGTGTGGTTTTTCATACTTTCATATTTACTTGACTAAAGACTCATTTACTTGACTAAATAAACAAACAAAAAGATGACTTTCACAGCCCTATTGTTCTCTACTGTGTTTCCTTAATAGACACCTAGGCAACTGGTCTGTATGAAGATTTCTTATTCATTTTTTAGATCCACACTCAACAGTTTAAAAAAAAAAGGTCTGTAAAAGAGATCAGTCTGCATGTCTGACATGCTTATAGTAATTAGTTCCCTAGTAGTGTAAAATGTTTAACTCCAGCAGAAGAATTTTAATTTTATTTCAACCATTCTTTACAAGGCTAACATGTCAAAGCTTTGCACTTTGCTCTGGATTCAGTTCAGTTGGCTCACAGCCATCTAAAGTCCAGCTTTCCAATCAGTTGTGATCTAATGCATGAGAATGAGTTATGCAGTTCAGGATGAAATAAAATCTATAACCCTACCACTGGCAAGAATTTTGATTTAGTCAATACTTTGGAATATATTATTTATCATGAAAACTGTGTGAGCAAAGAAATAGCCCGGGTTTCCTAGTTAATAAAATGCAAGATGGATTGTTTCAAACACTATATATTCACCTATTCAACCAAATTGTTTTAGCCATCCTTGTATGAGAATTTTCTGCAAAATTCAACTCAGTAATATCTAAAAAAAAAAAAAAACTTAAAAATTTTTCACTTCAGATCAGAGTATTTTGTTACGCTTCATGACGTGTAAACACCTAAAGGCTTTGCTCACTAAAGTCACCTAGAAAAATGGCACATAGACTAAGACATATTCGTATTTGAAAAGTGCGTTATTGCAAGAGAATCTATCAATGTATTTGTGACTGAATTTTAAGTTAAGAAGTCAATATAATTTCTGAAAAAATACATGTCAGAAACATTGTTTATAGATGTCAATGAATAAGCATATGACAAAATTTAGTGGACTTGTGTAGAATCAAAATATAAAGAATTCTATGACAACATAGGATCAAGTTAATAGAACAAAGATGAAAGTTCATTTACAGACAGCAATTATAACAGTTCTCATTGGAAATCAGACAGGAAGTGCTTCATTTTGTTTCTCTAACATAGCCTATTTTTAAAGTGCTGAAGCCATTTTCTCCACAGGTAGTCTTTAAAGAAAACCCCACTCTTACTGGGAAATCTTATTTAAATAATGTGATAAATGTTTATTCAAAGCACATTTCCTTGAAAAGTATTGTGTAGAAGAGAGGAGAAACAGGAGACACAAGAAAAGAGAAAAAAGAAAATCATGCTTTTCCTGTTTTATTGTTTCTACCATACCATCGATTATCATTTTTTGTCCTCAGACTGTTCTCATGTAATTGCTCTTACAATCAATGTTTAAGAGAGAAATCTAAGGTGGTCTTCTTTACAGCCATACAGAATCCTCTTAGCTGTAGGATCAGTATATAAAAAGGACTACAAAAAGTATATCTCAATTAATTACCTTGTGCTTTCTTTTCATTGCGGATTTTAATAGCAAAAAACTGCTATTGGAACTGAATAGTCCACAGTCAGTCCACAATAGTTCGGACTTTGCTGCCATACTATCGCCATATATGTGTTAAATACTCTGCTACTGCACTCTTTGCTCTATCCTCTGTTACAATTCATCTGCAGTTTTCCTAGAAATTAAGGTTTTGGTGCCTGGCCAGCACAGCTACACAGGCCACCTGTTGCAATTAAACAGAGAAAAGGTCTGTATGAAGGCACTAAAATGCATATCCAAGCACTTTGTCTAGACTTGGGCTGGGAGCTGAAAACCTTAAGAAATCTGAAGATTTTAATATATCTGTACAGCTCCTTGAAAGGTTATCTAAAGGGCGCTAAAAATCCTAAACTTAAAAATGAGGAGGGAAATGTCAAAGAACAGGAGATACAGTGACAAGCAAGATATATAATGGAAGAAGCAAAATACTGCATATTAATCACTTTGCTTTGGGTTATATTCACATTAAAGAAGTGGGTTTTTTTCATTCTTAGACATAGAAAGTAGGAGGCAGGGTCACTTCTTAAACATTTCTGGTAATTTCCATTCTTTTTAACATTTTGAAATTTCAAGCAGAAGAAATCTCTCTTACAGTAGACTTGGTATTTGGGAACGATTTGAAGAGATCTGAGGGAACAGATTAAAGTTTTTGCACTAAGTATACTCATTTTTTTCCAGTCTGCTAGACTTATACATATATGTATCTAAAGGTTAAATTTTCATTTGACTTTTTAAAAAATGATTTATTTTAGGGTTGTATTTAAAAATACTATTTCATTAAAAATATATATCCAAAATTCTTTTTCAAGGCTAAAATATTTTCCAACAGTGAAACAACATTAATTTATTCATTTTTAAGTTACTGGAAAGACTGTGAAAAAATAGATATTGGGTTGATTAAAAATATGTATTCCTTTTTTTAAAAAAAAAAAAATTATTTTGGCAATGAATTGAAGTTTTCAAAAAGCTCTGTTCTTTTTTCTAATGCGAGTGTACCATACAAGTCATTCTCCAGTCTGTCAATAATGCAATTGTGGTACCTAGTACAGAATTATTACATACACCATATGTATGGAGCAGTCCACCCTTCTTTACTATCTTTCAGAATTTCTAGATATGCCAAACATACTGTTTGCGTCCGTATCAGCTCCACTCTTAAAGCATGTTTTATTCAGTGTGTGCAGTATATTCATGTGCCCAGACTTTCTGGGTACATATAATTCACTGATCACCAGTTCTGCTGTATCCAGGACACCAGATGTGCTACTAGTGCCCTGCCATCACTTGCACTTGGACAGACAATGCCAGCAGAACCTGTCCATTTCAGTGTCAAACATGCCTTACGAACAACTTACCCCGGGAGCACAGAAGTGGGGGACCATACCAAGAATTTTTAAGGAATGAGGTAATTCAGTTAAATTTCATCGTAAGCATTAGCATTCAGAGTGGTAAGACAGCGCTAAGGTCAATAGACTTAAAAGCTTTTTGTTTTGCTGAAGAATTCTCCATCTTATTCCTACAGCTGTGGTAAAATTGTGCTGATCCAAACCATTTTACATGTCAAGCTGCTGTACGTTCTGCCACCATCTTGTTGTCTGAACACTTGCAAAATTTCTCTGAGCCAGACTTCTCTCATGCAATTTCAAGCTTAATTTAACTCATCTTACAAACAGATATAATAGGAGAATGCCATATCCCACAGCAAACAGAGCTGAGCACATGTTGTGTGACTGTGTGTTTATCTAAGTAAATTCACTGTGGCTCTGTGGCCCCTCCTTTAAATACAAATTATTCCAGACAGTTATAATTAGGTCATGGATGATGAGCTGTATTGTAAATTTTCATTTTCCTTCTTCTCAAGCCCGATAAGGCAACATCAGCAATAACCAGTGGACCTTGCTTTTCTACACTATAGTTAACTATGCTACTCTCGTCTCAATATTTAATTCTTATTTGCTTCCTCAGCACTCCTCTCTCAGTATTTACCTACAGCATTTCCCTGAAACTACATCTTTATTCATTTCAGAATCTTCCAGAGATTCTTAGGCTTCCAGGTAAGAAACACCAAATAATTTTTTTAAGCATCCAAATCTTCAATAAGTCTGAGAAACAAAGGTTCAGAAACCGGTAACGGTATTGCAAGAACAAAAGTTGAACGATGTTCAAAGTAATAATTGCGGCGGCAATGGCCTTTTTGCAATGTATATTGAGTGTTGAAGCATTGCTGTAAGTCTCACTCCCAGACTTGAAAATTAGTTGTGTTGGTGGGTGGTTTTTTTTTACGATGAAGTTCCCTGAAGCTGATCTTAAAGATGTTACTGTGTAGAACACATCCCAGTTATGTCTAGATGCTGGTTTGTCCCCTTTCAGATAGACTATAAGAAAATCTCTCAATGTTCTTAGGCTGGAGATTTATATTCTGTTCTTTGATTTATATCTGTTCACTGATATTTTTTTGATGTTGTTTTTTTTTCAAACTACCAGCACTTTTGTGTCAGGAGGAAAAAAACATAAGAGAAGGGATCATTGGTAATGTGGAGCAACACCTGGAGTGGTAAATTAAAACTGGCTATGTAAATAAAGTGCATTACAAAAAAGTATTAGAAAAGTAGTTCTGTTCTAATACACTGTGGAAGGGGAAATGCCAAGTTTTGTAAGAACCCTCCTACAGGTTTGCTTTTCCTTTCTGAAATAAAGCATTTATTTCAGACCAGAGATAAATTCTCAGATCCAGCTCTACCCTTGACTTTGGAGCTTTCCAGAATCTCAAAGCAATTAATACATAAATGATGGGAACTGTTATCTGTTTATTTATTGATATCTCAAACTCACAGTTCTAATGAATACTAAGAATGTAAATCATAAGGCTTGACTTTGCCAGGCACAAGAGCAGGAACGGCAGAGGATACTGAAATTGGCAGGATCAAGCAGCTGTGTCTCATCTAGGCTTTTTCTGTCTTGTTTCAGGTATGGAACCAAAAAGGTTTCAGATGTCTTCTCCATGAGTTAACATTAGGTCTTTCCATTTGCAGTTGAATTGGTGGGTATGTACATTTAAAAATACTGTGCCCTGAAGAAGTTTCTTCTGTGCAACTGTCTTAGCAGTTTTTCCTCCCAGTTGTACTTTGTCTTTCTGGCACCTCATCAGCTTGTTATGAGAACAATGGGGCAGATCTTGCTAAGCACAGACACTGTGATGTCTTTGCATTTCTCTCTGCATGCTCTGTGTGCAGAGTCAGTTGACTTTTTAGGGAACGTACATAATCCTTTATGCAGAAGTCTGGAACATTGGTTTAAAAATACTGTTTTTCATGGTTTCCTCAAGTCCATGACTCTGTTTCCTTTCGATGGTACAGAGTAGAGATGACACATAAAGGTGGAGTGGAAGGATATACTTAAGGCATGGGAAAGGGAAATGCACACTGTAATAGAATATTTTCAATGCTTTACAGATTAACATGGTTTCTACTAACAAGTTCCTGTTACAAAATGCTTTCAGACAAGTGTCCTATGAAAGAATTTGGCTTCATTTACGTGCCTGGTCAGAGGGCTGGTTTTATTCCAATAATACCGTTGCAAACAATTAAATGTTGCATTGGCAATGCATGAATCCAACAATGGGGCATAGTATATTTCTCCTCCTAAGAAGATTTTTTGGCATAAAAAAAGGTAAAAGGAATTTTCTGACTTCCTGGGGGAGAAAAATAATCTAGTACCTCTACTTCAGAAACATCAATTTCGATTAATATTTAATTTTTATAAATTGACCACCCTGGACCTGTCTAATAAAAATTAGAAAAAAAAATCTGTATGGTTTTCCTTCAATGTTCACAGTTATCTGATCATTATTCTTATGTATTGTGGACACAAAAAAACACCCATTGAAAATGGTGAAAGCATTTACTCCCTAACAAAATAATGAGCTTGAACTACTTGAGATAGAAGACTTGATTAGCTCCTCTTCAGAATAGGTGGATCGGGTAGTGTTTAATACCTGTAATTCTATGCAGCAGACAACATGTTTATTTTCAAGAATATGAACATCAAAAAGAATTGAATTGTAATTCTCGCTTTTGATACAAGGTCAGTGTATGACTGCTGACTAATGATGGCTGAAATTGAAAACATTGTAAATTCAATTGTTGAAATGTTCAGTAAAATTACCCAAATTAATTGAACCTGAAATGTTTGACTGGAAAGGCAGTTTCATGAGACTTTAGAGAAAGAAGGTCTTCAGTTTTCCCAGTATTTGTATCTCTTCAATATTTGCATATTTCTTCTTATCATCTCAACAAATACCAAGAGTTTATGCACTAGAACAAAGAATACCAGGGGGATGTTAGAAAAAAAAAAAATAAAAAAATCTAGTTACAACTTGAGATCCTTAATAGAAAACATTCCAGTACATGTTATGTGCAAGTGAACAAATATATTGGCATCAGGACTCTTGTTTTTCACCAAGATTACATTTCTCATTCTTACATACTACCGATACTCATTCTTTCTGTGGAAGTATTTTTTTTTAATTTTACAGCTTCGTGCCTTTTGAAAGACATTTTCACATCTTTCCATACCTTTTTATCAGTGATTTTTATTTTCAGGAATCTTCAACAGACTTGTGTCAAAACAAAAATCTACCTTCTAAGAGATTTTTCCTTGTTTTTCATGTTATGTTTCCCATGGTATTTTTATTCAGTTTATACTGTGTAGCTTTGTGTTCAATAGGGAATGGCTGTGATGTAAGAAAAGTAGAGAATGAGGAAATTTCAAGTAAATGGAACAGCCTATGAGAAACTTGAAGGCAGGAAAAGGGAAAAAAGTAAAATCTATAAAACAGGAGGGAAGAAAGCACAAACAACATAAGGGAGATTTTGAAGATATTGAATATAAATTTGAATTTGTAGTGTCTTTCTAGTTTCCATGGAGAGAGCTTGCAAATGTCACAAATTGTGAATTGTGCTTTTACTGTGGGATTATAGAGAAGGTTAATGTGATTAATAAGGGAAAAGCAGTGTGATTTTTTTTTTTAAATACTAAAGAAAATGAAGATAATTACTTGTTAGGACAAGGGAGGCAATGGAAGTATTACTTACATAGTTTAAAATGCTCAGCATGTTTTAATTTCATTGCAAATTGAGAATGAAACAGACTTCCATGCTCCATGACATTTTCATGTTTAAATTAAAACATTTCCACAAAAAAGGGTAATGGTCTCAAAGATGTTTTTCTCTGAAATAAATTCTTTCACAGATTTTCAAATCTGAAAAAAAAACCCCAACAGTCCCCAAACAATAATGCTAGCTATGGACCTTACAAATGGGCAAAATTAAATTACAGGATGTACCTTTGAAAATTATCTGCGACCTTGATAGCATTCACTGAGTATTATATATTCTCTAGCCCTAAAAAAATATTTGCGAAAAAGTGGACTGGAATAATTTTAAATTTTTTCAATTAAATTAAATTAAAATTATTTTTAAAATAATTTTAAACTTTTTTCATTATTCTTAAGAGGACTGTTTCTTTCTAGGAGGCTTGCTTCACTATGTAGGCATGTTCCTTTACTTAGGGTTCCTTTTGCTACCTTGGATTTAATAAAAATTTAACATAGCAGTATAGAGATTACACTAACATGCATGAAGCTCCATAGTGAAACCCAGACTGAGCTCAGTAACTGCCTCTTTGATTCCTTATGAATGGACTGCCTTCCCTGTACCCCACTCTGAGTTACATTATTTCAGTATAGGGCTGTCCTATACTATATACTTCTACAGTAGTATTGATTCCCATGACCTTCTCTTAAAACTCCAAAGTTTTTGTATGACCTAGCTGATGTCAAAACAACAGGAAACAATCCAGACTGTTTAGGATGATCCTTGTAAGACCAGTCACTTCAATGAATAATTCAAAATCTTAACATATTTTCTCAGTATGGATCTGAAAAAAATACAAATCTCAGTGCAACAGCTTGTGGGACTCTGCTAATGGCAATAGCTCTCTACCACAAAACAGGATTTTGTGTATAAGATTCCTGAACTAAAGAGAGGGAATGAACAGCAGGAGGAGGAGGAAATAGTGGTGGCAGAAGAAAGTATGATCTTCCTTGGAGAAAAGATTAGTAATAAAAAGTGTTTTCAGCATAATGAATCTGAATGGCAAAGAATCAAATTACATCTAAGTGTATAAAACAGGTTATAGAAAATAGAAATTTTCATATCTAGGATTTACAGTTCAGACTGATGCAATATACAGAACTGCCTCACAGAGAAAGAGTGGAGATTTATAATGGAATAGTTCTGATGTCAAGGGGAAAACCTAAATCACATAATGTTAAGAAAGTATGGAGACCAGCCTGGGCCCTGCAAGCAGCTAAGCAGGCAAAAGGGGGATTGCCCAAGAGGCAGATGGCTGAGCAACCATGAGTGCACTGTACCCAGGTATAGTTTAAGAGCAGAAGAATTCCAAAAATCCACTTTCAAACAGATAAAGGAATGAGGTCCTACCTGAGGGAATGCTTTCAGGAACAAGAACGTGGCCAGATCATTGCAATAGTCTTCTATCCACGACATCTCATAAAACCACTTGAGATCAGTCCAGCTTCTGACTTCGATAGAAGGTGGATTTGATCCTGTGAGAGATATTTGTGTATTGCTGTATCTAGGGTACGGACAAGGACCAAGGAATAGAGACAGAAGTCATTGCACAGTTCATTTTGCAGGGCAGTTCACTAATATGACCACTGGCATCTAGCTCCAATGTGTGAGGCTTTGCAAACTGACAAGGTAGAAATTCCTAGAGAGTTCATAGAGTAGTGATGAACACACTGAATATTAGAAGTATCTTACTTGTAAGCAGGAAATTCTGAGCTACTTCTAAAGAGATAAGATACAATAATGCTAGTAAGGAATCACGAATTAAGTTCATAAAAGACAAGATGAGGCAAGGTGAGGCAAGGTGAGGCAAGGCAAGGAAAAGCAAGGAAGAAAAAGAAACCAGCCAAAGTTTCTAGGTATGCATCTGGATTATACGTGTGAGCCAAAAGAAACTGATTTGGTGCCCTTCCTGGAACACGTGCCTGCCTGTAAATTCATTAGTAGAAAGAAATTTAGCTGCCCTAACATTTTAAAGCAGGCTCTTTGCCTGTAATTATTAATTATTACATGCTAATAAGATATCCCAAAGCTCACATATTTCTCAGAAAAAAAAGGCATAAAAAGTATAAGTTGATAATCAGCTGAAGTCTTCTCTAACAGGATGCAAATATTTATACCTGAATTATCTCATTGATTTATCAAAACAGAGAAAAAGAGCACATGCTTGTATTTACAGCAGGGTTTATCCATCAAAAGAACAGCTGGCTATTTTTTAATGACTAAAATTCCAGCTCCATTTATATAAAGTCTCTGTTTTGTTCTATGATGCTTCTATCTGATTAATTAAATGTATGCAGAATGATTAATTGACTAATCAATTATTTGGTTATTGCAGCCTCTCTCCAGATATTTATTTTTATGCTTATCTCTGTGGAATAATCACTTCCTTTCAAATTCCAATGCATTCATTAGTGATGAAAATTAATTGAATCTTTTACAGTATTTTTACTTTATCTTTCCACCATGAGTTCAACGAGATGTGTTTTCAGATGTAATTATAAGTAGAAAGGATGATTTATCTTAGTAAAAAAAAAAAAGTCATAGAAAATATAGCTGCATATTTCAATATCTGGATATTATAACAAAGCCACATAAAGATTCAGGCATGTGCCTAAGACCCCTTACTAGTGTGCACAAATATATGGGGAAAGATGCTGCTGGACATGCAAGTGGCAAGAAAGAAAAGATCCTCAATGTGTTGGCAGCATCTTCTGGCTTCTCAGAGAGTTTGTATAGATAAAAGCACGCTCACTCCTGCTGATATGTAGGACTCCTCCTGAGGAAATAGTTTTAGGATGTGGCTTCACACCTTCTCATGTTTCATTTCATTCTTTCCATTCTTTGAAAGGTAAACTGTACATGGCCTAAAGCTACTTAAAATGGAATTTTGTCACAGGTCTGTCCAAAACAGCAGTGACAATCTAGAAGTGTATGGAGGTTTCAAATTGACAGGAATTAACTGAGTACCCTAAATTTTAATTAAAATCAATCAACTTATTAAGAGATTCATGGAGACAGAGTGTTGTAGGACCTGGATTTTGGAATAGTACTTATTTTTCTGCACACAGAATTGAATTTAAAAGTATATAAAATATATTCTTGGATGGAGGTGAATGATTAAGTATCATACGATCACATGAAGAGGTATACCTGCTGAATACCCAACTAATACAGAACAGGCATTATGTCTCAGTGATTAGCGAGAAGAAGGAGAAACTATGGGGTAACTTGCTTCCTACTGTGTCTACTTAGGTAGCATTTGAGTTCTTGAGAGAGCACTTGAGCACTACTAAGTTCTCTGAGCTTTGAACCGTCAGTAGGTAGTATATACTTCATTTGACTTCTATATAAATTTTTTAAAAGCGACAGACTTTTAGGTCTCATTATTACTAAACCTTTCATCAAGGACTAAGGAATAAATCAAAGAAAAATCAGGATGATGCTTTAATAAAAAACAAAAAAAAAACAACAAAACCCCCAAACAACAACAACAAAAACAAACAAACAAACAAAAAAAACCACAAAAAAACAACCAAAAAAAGCCACAAACAAACAAACAAGCAAACAAAAAAAAAGAAAACCCAAAAAAACAGAAATCCCCCCTTCTGGCTAGGTTGAATATTCCCGAAGAGGCTTTAACTGTAAAAAATAGGTGTTTTGCCCAGCCACTGTCTACTTCTATTTTCTATGTAAAAATGTCAAAATAATCCAGCTGTGTTTCTTACCTATACCACAGCTAAAAAGAAGAGAAAGGCCATACATCCACAGAATTTCTGGTATACATCCACAGAAAGAAGCAACAGAAAGGCAAATTTAGGAAGTATTAAGTTCACTCAATTCCAGAGCTTCTCTTCAGAGCATATTTGAAATAAGGTGTTATTTGTCACTCCTTGCCCTTCTCTCTTCATGTTGATTTCCCAGATCAAAAACACTGAATGAACGGTTCAAGTACTGTAAGAGAACCACACAATCACTAAGGTGTGGTAGGAGCTTATATTGTGATGGTTCCGTTGCATTTTTATGTGTAAAAGAATTTAAAGAGAACAAATGGTTGCACTGTTTTCTTCAATCCTTATTGGCTTCTGTGCATTACATCGAAATGAATGGAGCTAGGAAGAAAGTACTCTGCAGAATTGCTAACTGGCACTATTTCCCCTATTTAACCCTTCGGCAAAGTGCTTTTTGGCAGTACTACAAAACAAAACAAAAAAAACCCACTAATTTGTTCTGAAGCCAGATTCTTCAGCAGTTCACATTACTCCCTAACTAACAGTTGAGCTTTGCTGCAGGCTAAGCATTTGTTTATATCACTCTTCCTTCATTTGAAAGGAGTGTCAACATATAAAACATGGAGTTCTACAATGGGGCATTGTGAAATACTGAGAGCTGCAAGACTATTTGGTATGGCAATGCATAAAAGTCTAGGAAAATGGAATAAAATGAATGAAATGACTGTCACTTGCCCTGTTTACTTGTCTAAGCAATAAAAAGTTTTCTGAAGAAGGCAATGACGGAAGTCTTCTGAATACAGCCAGCAGTTACAATTCAGCCTAATGTTGCTGGTGCTTGGTTACTGCTAATCATTTATTGATCCATATATTTTTTATCAACCTGTTTTTCTTATATATACCAAAACCGTAGTGGTTATAAACAATAGAAAAATACATAAGCTACCAAACCAACATCAGAACTTTGATTTATTTTGTAAAACTGATAGTAAAATAGTAGCAACAGTAAATTGACTCATTCTGTCTTTCTTTTAGAAAGAACTAACAATTAATAGGGGGGGAATTTCTCAAATTCCCATTAGTTTACCTGTTGCCTCAAGGTTACTGACAAGGCTGTCATAGACTTCAGCAGAAACTGCATTAGACCAATACTGAGTCCTTTTGAAAATCCCATTCGTATGTGACATGAGAACAGAAAGATGTTGCAAAGGAATACAAAATATTATACTTTAGAGTATATAAAAAAAGAAAGAATTGCGAAGTTCCCTCCATTGGATATTCGTGTTGAATTTTAAGCCTTAGGCATATAGTTATTGAAACCAGTGTGAACTTCTTTACTGACTACAAAAAGAATTTTGATGATCCTGTTTTTAATGCAATCTGGCTTATTTTGTCTCTGGTCAAACTCAGTGATATTTTTGTTGTTTGCTTTCCAGAGCAGGAATTCTCCCATTAAAGAAAATAATTGCATTCATCATTATGTCAAAAAGATAAACTTATTTCAGAAGCAGCATTTTCTAGTGGTCCGAAGAAAGAAAGAGAGGAAAAAGCTATTAAAATCTTATCTACTTTCTACTGTATTCAGTGGAGACCCTCACTGAGAAAGATGTGAACAAAGGCAGAGTTGCCATTTTGTTTCTTATCACTGCATTTTTAGAATACCTATACCTATATATCTGTATCTATATAGAGATACAGTCCACCTGTCACATAGGAATTACCACAGTTACACATATATAATATAGAAGTTTTACGTGAAAACAAATTTTAAAACTCCGTGATTCAGCCTCTGTTTGACCATTAGAATGTGTTGATAAAAAATGGAAAAGCTACTTCCAAACTTTGGGTTTTTTTCCCCAGTATATGATCATAGCTGATGTCAAGTGGATTACATGGCACAAAATCTATACATGAAAATACAGTATGGATTTAAATTTCATAAAATGTTTTCGGATTTTTTTGATGATGTTGTGATAACAGGGACCCTTATGTGGTACCCACGAAAACCAAATGAACTATTATCTATGACTTTTATAAAATCTAGATAATAACAGTTCTGTTAATGACCAGTTCATAAAGTACCTACCAAAGTATTTTAGGCTGTGATAATCAGAATAATCTGTTAAAGGTTGGTAGCCTATTAAGCTTCCAAGAGAAGCTCAATAAGCACAAAAAATCAAATAGAAATGCAACCCACCAAATTTTACAAATCCACACATCTCCAGAAGTACCGTACCCATTGTAAGGAGCAGAGGGAGGGGAGTTCACAGCTCTCTTCTGCCTTGTGTGATTCACAAACACACTGAAGCCCATTTACAGGCTAAATACTTCCTACTCCCCCAATGCCTATCCAGAAGTACACGCCTGAATATATGTTTCATTAGTATTACTTTGACCTTTAAGACAGAAGTAGAATCATTGCTAGACAAAATCCATCCTGAAAGAAAAATCTGTGCCTTCACTAAATTTTAAATATAAATGCTTTTGCTATAGAAAGCACCAACTGAATAGCCTGAGAGATATTCACAACTCAGATAAATCGTATCAGTTCAAACGCAGAGTAAATTAATCCTATCACATTTTTCCACATTTGACATTGGAATACTGAAATTAAGACATAGCTAATGATGTATTTCCACAAGGGCAAAAAGAAGGCACTTTCTCTTAAGCATTGTATCCTTTCTTTTCACTACAGACGACATAGCAAAGACAGTTAAGCGTGAAACGCAGAAGAATGTCATGTGGCAAAAGCTGTTGAAAAAAATTTTTAATTGCAGGATCTTGTGGAATTTGGAATTCTGTTGAGTGCTTCAAATAAAATTAAAAATGCATAAAATTCATAATTGGCACATGATATTGACCAAAACTTTCTGTCAGATTCCTGGTCTCACATATGCTGCTGGTTGTTATTCACCAAAAAGGCACCTTGGGGATCTGAGTTTCATAAATTGTGCCTGCAGAGTTCTGATTCACTATGTGAGTCATCCAAATATTAGTTTGTGTTAATTTTAATAATTGTATATATTCATCTGGGTGTAACCAGTTCTTTTTAAAAGATTCCAATGTACAAACCAGAGCTCCCACAAAGGAAAAAAAAAAGGTTAACTCTGCTTTATTGTGAAGCCTTGTTACAGAAAAAAAAAACAGTTAATTCAGCTTTATTGCGAAGCTTTGCAAAGTGGTTCCCAAATGTCCCGAAAGTTACTTCAGAGAGTCTTACCAACCCATAGACTGTAGTAGCACCGCTGAGCAGCAGGATAACGAGGGGCTACATCGGTACGGCAGAGGAAGGCAAGGCACAACGTGTTCAGGGCGTCCCCTGTATCTTCAAAGTGTGCTCATGTCTCTCTCCCTCCCTCCGGCCGGAGGCAGCCCCCCTTATATCCTGCACCAGATTGAGTGGAAAAGTACAGGCTAGAGCTGCTGCAAACGTGGCCAACGCACGCAGCGAGCCTTACCAGACTCATGATCCAGCTTTGCTAACAGCGGCTGTCTGATACCTGACTACACTGTTGTACTCCTTTCCTGTTATCTTCTTCTTCGAAGGTCAGGTTCTCATGGATACACACATAGCTTTTGCAGCAACAGTACTGAGGTCCTTTTTCTCGGCATGTATACTGGGTTTGGTTCAACTAGTAATTTTCCGTCGTGTCTCACTCGGACCATCCTCTATTATCCCTAACACAGTGGGACAGAAAGAAGAGCAAAAAAGAAAAACAAAAAACAACCCAGTAAGAAAACTTGTTTTTTTTTCTCAGAGTGCACATACGTAAGCATTTTATAATGAGTGTACACTGCCGTAAAAATCAAATGCCTGTATATTATTGAGAGCAAGAAGGCTTTTCCATGTCTGTTTGGAAGATCATCTGGCAGCACATTTCTTATAGATGAATCAGAAAAAAATAGTATCTTGTATCTCAGTCAAAAACAAAATGAGATTTTTGTGGGGTTTAAACATATGGATCATGTGCAAGGGTGTGGGAGAAGCACAGACTGAGGAAATGTCAGAAAACATATGATCTGCTAAGCCTGATGGCAGAGCTATGAGAGGAAGTAGAAAGGTTAAAAAGCATCAAGGATGCTGAGAAAAAGACAGACTGGTAGTACCTCTGGTGGTACTCTGCCCTCCCTGAGACAGAAACAGGAATAACCAGCAGAAAAAAAACAGGATCAAGGGGATCTTGAATCCTCCCCCACCAGGCTGAAGGTAGTAGCTGAAAGGAAAGGAGTGAATGGAGGCAAGTCCATGCTCGGGGCAGCAGGTGAACCCCCTCCTTTCCCACCTTTCCTTCCCAAGTGCCTCTGTACAACAGGTATGAGGTTGTGGAACTGGAAGGTCAGTCAATGGATGATGTGGATGACAGCCCATCTACACCAGAGGTGTTGCCAGGGTCAGAAAGGTCTACACCCTGTATTACAACCACCTCCACAAGGAAGAAAAGATGGGTTACAGTTGTAGGCAACTCCCTTCTGAGGGGAACAAAGGGTCCAATATGTTAGACAGACCCTCCTCTTAGTGAAGTCTGCTGCCTCCCTGGGGCCTGGGTTAAGTAGATCATTAGGAAACTTCCTAGGCTGATATGGTCCTTGAACTATTACCCATTACTGCTCTTACATGTGGATGGTGATGAAGCTGCAAGACGTAGTCTGAGGGCAATCAAAAGAGACTTCAGGGCCTTGGGTCAGTTGGTAAGGGAATCTGGAGCACAGGTTATTTTTTCCTCTCTCCTTCCAGTTTCAGGCAGTGACATTGGAAGAAACAGATGGATCCAGCCTATAAATACATGGCTCCGTTGCTGGTGTCACCACCATAATTTTGGGATTTTCAATAACAAGATGGCCTACATGGCACCAGGCCTATTGTCATCAGATGAGATTCACCTTTCTTTGCTCACAAGCTCGTGGAGCTCATTGACAGACCTTTAAAATAGACTTGAAGAAGTAGGGGGATAATATTAGGCTTGCCCATGACAAGCTGTGGGATGACACACCAAGGTTAGGGGGACAGGATGTTACTGAGGGCCGTCAGCCTTGCTCTGAGATGTGCTAGCTACACTGCAGCACACTTGAAGTCTTATGGAGATGAGCCAAGGGTTCTTGAGGTAATAGGAGACAAGAGGGAAACACCAGTAAAATATCTCAAAGAAATTAAGGAGTGTTCCTCTAAGAAGGTGACATGGCCAACAGCCCAGCTGAAGTGGCTCTACATCAGTGCACACAGCATGGGTAAGAGGACTCAATGACTGGAGTATGGTATCAGTGGCTATAGGCTACAATGGCTGCCGAAGGGACAGATGAGGAAGGAGAGGTGGAGGGGTTGCCTCTACATCAAGAAATGGATGGAGTGTGAAGAGCTGTCACTGAATACCCATAAGCAGGCTGAAAACCTATGGGTAAGAATTAGACACCAAGGCAACAAACGGAACCTTGTGGTAGGTGTCTACCACAGGCTGCCTGATCAAGGGGAGCCTATTGATGAAGCCTTCTTACTCCAGCTACAGGAGGCATCACGCTTGCAGGCTCTCATCTTGCTGGGGGACTTCAACCACCCCGGCACTTGCTGGAAAAGTAGCACGGCGAGCTGTAGTCAATCCAGGATGCTCCTGAAGTTCGTTGAGGATAACTTCTTAAGCCAGGTAATAGACAGCCCCACCAGAGGGGGTGCAATACTGGACCTGTTGGTCACCAATGCAAGTGAGTTAATCAAGGTTGGAGGCAGCCTGGGCTGCAGTGATCATCTACTGGTGGAGTTTGCAGTCCTGAGGAATATGGGTCAGGCAAAGAGTAAAATCAGGACCTTGAATTTTAGGAAA
>VYZM01022865.1:7084-33914 GCA_013398915.1 Dromas ardeola
CCCACGGATGTCGGCTGCGGCGGGGGAAGGCGACCGGCATCAGGGAGTTCACAGCCCCCCGGCACCGGCTGCGCCTCGGGTGGTTTTAAAAAGATACGTTCACGCCTTCCAACCTCAACTACACACTACATCGGTAGCTAATAACTGCAGAGTTTAGTATAGATATAATCAACAACTGTAACGGCATCACTAGCACAGGTCTTGTGCAATCCGGATGCAGTTCTCAGAGGCTGGCGATTGCCAAAGCTGACTTTGGTTTCATATCTGTAAAATAGATATCGTAAAACTTCACCAGCGCGCTGCAAGTTATAAAGGCACTTCAGTACTCTCGTAAGACGCGGTTGGGATACATATTTCTCTAGATGTTTAAAACGACAGTAGAATATAGATACACTTCCCTGAGCACATGGTCTCCGTTTCTTCACATAACCCTTCAGCGACACTAATTAGCAACACAAAAGTAACAACCGGCTGCATCGCTACCAAGAACAGAAGTCAAATAATTGCAGCCTGTTATCCCAGGCTTGTCTGGAAAGAATCCGCCCCTTTGCCAAGCAGTTCTGTTCCTCGGAGCTGACTGCCGCCGGCTGCTTCGCTCTCCTGTCACGCTGTTACAGCGAGATCCCAAAGCAACTCAACGCTGATGTAGTAAACTCTGAATGGGAGTTTCCTTTGCTAGGGCGATCTTCTTTTTCTGGATGAAAACAGTGCCGCTAACGCATCAGAAAAAGGAAGCGGCAGCACACACAGCCTGTTCATCCTAACCCTCTGCAATTGTTTAATTCTTTTTTTGTCTCCCTGTCTCTACCTGCATTTTGTTCTTGATTGCCCTTGCAGGGAAGACAGTTTCAGCACAAAGTTGCGGGTCAGGTTGAGGAATGCCTTGCTCTCCCGGGATGTCGCTTGATCAGGAAGGACTTCCCATAAGCATGAGAAGAAGGGACTGGAAATAAAAAGTATTAGCCTTTCTTATAGAACAACCCGGTCTCCCGATTTTCCTCAGTTTTGGTGTGTAGTAGGGACAGTTTCTTTTATTTAAACATTAATTTTAAAGAAGATAATACTTTGAACCGAAGGAGTAAAAGTATTAATGAAGTACAGCATTGTAGAATTATGAAATACAGGCAGAAAATCTTCAGAAATGTGAGAATTAAACTTGCCAGCCCAGCATGATGCCAAATTGCACGCGGGCTTCATAATTCCATCTTTAACTGCGTGGCCCTATGTGTGTTTTTTTTTCCTCACAGCATCACCAGCAAGCTCTAAATACAGGATTTCCATACAGTCCCCTCAGACAGTTACAGAAACCTACTACACAAGCCCTGCACACACAGCCTAAAGAATAACATACAATTTGTTCCTGAGCTGGGACGTCTCTGATTTTCAGGGGGATACATGGCAAATACTCAGTTTTGGTGAATCACCAGGTAAAAGCTGCCGTACAGTCACAATGCCGACGTAATGGTAGGAGCAGCTATTGCAGAGTTAAGGACTGAGAGTCAATTATTTTTCTGAAATGCAAAGTGGATTAAATCAGGGCCCAACTCAGACAAGACTTGAGTTCTGTTTCTGGCTCTGCCTGTAACGATCTTCTATTGCTTTATTTCAGCTTCAAGGAAAATAAGGCTTATAGGATTACCGACCTCCTCATAATTTTTTGACTTTTTATCAGATTTGCCTGAATCTAAAAGGGTAAAGTGATTAAAGATGCAAAGCTAATGCAAGTTTTGTGGAAAGATTTGTAGGAATAAGCAATAAAAACTCCTGCCCCGGTGAGGGAATGACTGCAGCACTAACTTATTTCTTATCAGGCGTCAGCTTCTAAATTCCAGTCCCAAACTGGCAGGAAATGAGGCTACATGAGTTCATGGAAGAGTTGACATTAGGGATACCTGCCTCCCTGTAGTCAGTTGCCAGGGCTGTGACCTGCCTGTGAGCACAAACATTTGCCAGCAGAGGAGGAGAGACGCGAGCTGCAAGCGGATGCCCTTTCCCTCAGCCAGGTGACAAGCCTTGTGTCAGGAGCTATGACATTTCATCCGTGGAGGAGGCAGACAGAGCAGGACCAGCAGATACACGACACCAAAGTCTGCCCCTGATACAAAGACAGGAAGAGTAGCATTGCTCAGCAACCAAAGAACACGTGTGGGGGAGGAAGACTAATGGCAGGGGAAGAAGAAAGTGCACTCATTCCGCTCCAGCAGTGACCTAACCATTTTAATTAGAGCTATCTGGAGAAGTACTACAACATATAAAGTATATATAGTACAGTGGCTGCATTTGACTAAATGTGTTCAAGCAGCAAAGCCAGGGGCACAACGCAGGGTGGACAGGGCCTTTGCATTCTTGCTCCATCTGCTGCTTTTCTCTCTCCTAAAGAGCACAAACTACATCTTCCACCCTTAGGCTAACCTTTTTCTCCCCTCCATTACCAACCTTGAGGCTCAGCAGCAAACCTACAACGATGCTATTCAACAGAAACAAATCCTCTCGACTGCAGCATTTCCCTGGACCATACATCTTTGTAGCACTCCCACCTTACGGCTAGCAGCCTTTTAACACTCACAAGTTATGCAATTAACTATTCTAAGTTTTCCAGCAAATGGAATCTGTTTACACGGATTAACTTTCTATTTCATGTACACTGAAAACTATTTAAATAATGACTTCTAGCATTTGGCCAACGTTTTAGAGGATTCCTTTGTCAGGTCTGAATGATTTGGAAGACCACAAACATTTATACTCTCACGAACAAAGCAGTTTAAATATATTTATTTAGAACATCTATTGCTGTTGAAGTGGGGTTTTTTTTAAAAATACCCGATTTTTAGCTAGCTGTGGGCCTTCCCTCATCTACTGTAAAACGAGTTTCAGAGTGAAAAGTTAATTCCGTCTCCAAAGTCGGAATTTATTAGAAGTGGTAAAACCCAATTGAGATAAAAAATTTTTTAGGTCTGGGCAGTTTAAGGAGTCCTTTTCCAGGAGCATTCAGGCCACAAGCCCCTGTTCCCCTCTCTAGACAACCATTCCTCATTTCCCCTATGTCCAGATACCCTCACTGTGATGCCATGAGAAGGCAGCAGGATTCACTTCTTACTTTCTCAGCAGGAGTAACATTTAGATGAGTTAAATAAGCTGAGGCAGTTCTAGGGTATTTAAAAAAATAAGTCTTTAGCCACTTATGCAAACAAGTGGGGTTAGATAACTAACAGGGTTTTAAAAAAGGTATCTTCTGATACTTCAGTCTGACTCTTAGTTTCTAAAACAGCAGGTTGTAAACTATGATTTATGTATTCTGCTTATTTGTTGTCCTGCAACATCTCATCCATATGCATGCTATTACTGTATTTTCCACAGTTGTATTCAATTCAGAAGCAACGGTGAACTCAAATGTTAAGACTGAACCGTCATTTCCTCTAACACAAATAGCTGTGAGCTATTATGTAGATGCAGATTATACTCATGAGATCAGAAACTCATAATCCCCAAGAACACAGCTGCATAGGTTAAATAATAAATCTTTGTTAAGAAAGTAAACTGTCTATATTGTAGCTCTTAAATCTGAGATATTGCTTCATACATTTAGCTACACGAGCCTCAAATAAGACAAAACAACTCTGTGTTCTGTGCATGTAATTTTAGACAGAGAGCACACAAACCAATATACACAGTAGACAATTAAAATGCATGGAAGATTTTGGAGAATGGACAACAGAGGGATAAATAAACAAAGAGGAGCAAAGATATATTGTAAAGATAGTTCTGTCATTAGATGTTTTTCTACTGCTTTCTTATAGATGTTCGTATTTTAAAATAAAGCTTTTGTACTTTTGGCTTCCTGAGCTTCCTGTTCTTTGTGAACTGTGAAATAGCTGTGGAAAACTGAAATATCATCCTAACCTTACAGTATGATATTAAAAGAAAATTCCAGTATGTAGCATTCTCATTAAACAGCACTGGTAGTATTAATGGATTTCTTTCTTTGACGAAAAGAAATATTTTAAGGTGGTGGCTTTCTTCTGCAAGTTCAGAATTTCAGCAATAATTTCTTCAAATACTTACAGTATCCAGCATCAAGTCATTTGCAACTCCATACGCACAAACTAGAATAATTCACTATGTGAATATTAGCTATACATATACATCAAAGAATGTGCATCCAGTATGAATAGACTACAGAAATTCAGCTATTTCTTTACACTTGGACAGCCATGATGAACTTTTGGTTCATCCCTAATCATTAACATAATAAACAACAATCATACGAAGTCTGATTGAGCAATTGCTTGGCACAAACCTCTGTCATGGCATACTGGAGTGCAGACTAAGTAACAGTTCTCCTTGCCTTAAAAGCCACTAACATTTCCATTTCAAGACTCCCTTGTTACTTGATTTTTTATATAAGCTGGATGGGGGATGCGGTGGGGAAAGCAGCAATGCAAGAGAGGTTTAATTAAACCAACAGACCCATCCACTTTGTCACTTGGGACTATTGCCATAGCAAAATGCTTTTTATAGGCAGCAGCCTAAGAAACACATGCCAATTATTTGAACTAAAGTGGATATGCTGTGCCGGAACGCTCATGACACCATCCCATCCTTTGGGAGACTCCAGCATGCCAGAAAAGTAAAGAGCAAGATGGAGAAAAGAAACATCATAAAAATCAGTAGCAAGTAGGGCATTGTCTCTTCTTTGTTAAGTGGGAACATAGATTAAGTTAAAACAGTTCTTCCCTAAGAGTTTCACATTCACAGCTGTGACCATGATTCCAGAACTAGTTTTAATCCTTGTTCCCACTCTAAGTGCAGAGGACAACCAGAGTTTATCAGAGAACAATACCTTACTTTCAGCTAAATGTTTAATATGAGACAGAAAATATTGTTATGGGTAGCTGAGAAATGTCTTTCTTGTAAAATTACTCTTTCACATCATATTGGTCTGTAGAGAAAACTCACTGAATTTGTTCGCTTTTCTTAAGCTTAGTATGCATTCTACAGCTAGCATGTAAGGCAGAGAAGTTTATATTGTATACAGCTATTCTCCGTAGGAGTAATTCCCTTTTAATCTCAAAGGACAGCAACCTTTCCCCAAGGTACAGTTAAATCTTTGCAAGAGGAAACTATTAGCTTTAAATTTGGTGTAAATTTTAACTATTTGTAAGGCTTAACAGTATTGATGACTTCAGCAGGAAATAGTGGACTTCACTTTTAAAGCTGCCCCTGTTGTTGGCATGAACTGCTAATTTAACCTTGGAGAAAAAAGTACATGCTCTTTCAGTACACGCCTTAGAAAATGCCTGTTGACTTAACGTGACAAATACCTTCCCTTTTATGCAATCTGAAACTTCAAGAATAAGCACACTGCATTTTTATGTGAAAAATTGACTTCAGTTTAATATTAGTTCCGTTGTGTTCAACAATAGATTCTTCCTTGCTTATGTGTTTCATTTAGCTAAGTCTTACTGAAAATTTCTCTATTTCAGAACAATCCCAGCTTGAAAAGCAGATCAGTTTTTTTATAACACCCATAACTAGGGCTCACGTAGTCAGACTTTTCCCTTAGAAGGCCACAAAAAGAAACACAAAGAGACCAAATACCTTTTGGTTAAGCATTGTGCTTACAGACAGCTATTTTACCTCACTTCAAAGTGCTATGAAAATTGCTTTTTATATAAACCAGGTTCCATTTATTATTCTAAAATATTTTTCTGAAAACAACCTTACAGCTTAATCTGTAGTTTTTTTCAAGTTTTTATTTTTTCTAATGAGTATCAACACAGGAAAATACTAAATGGTTTAAGCAAAGCAAGTGTTTGCTACAGTTGCGCTTGATCACCATCCCATTTTTTCCAACAAGTGAACAAATGCAACCAGCTTTCTTTCAGGAGCCATACAGAAGGAGAAAGTACAGATTCTGCTCTGTATGCTAACAAGTAGGTGAAGGAGCTGCTACCAATTTGCAAACTATATAGGCTCTGCTGTGCCAATTTTGAAATGAGGAAGACAAACAGCCCTTATTGTTTCAACATTTAGGTCCACATTTTCTCATTTGCAAAGCAGACCCATTGCTTTGAGAGACTGACTAGAATTACCTGGAACAAACATTACTTTAGCATAGGATCTGTGTGTTAGCTAATAAAACAGTCACTATGTCTTGATTAATAAAGACATTATTAATTAATAAATTAAAGAAAATAAACATTATTTCATCAATGCATTTCTGTCTCAAGGGGCTGTGTTCTATTTTATTTTCCAGTCACACATTCCTATCTAATTCCTACCGCATACCATTTCTTCAATGTCTACTCATCACATGAGGGAGTCAAGAAATCTCTTTTCCATAGTTACAAGCAGTTTGCAAAGATGTGACAGTTCACGCCAGTCATCAACTGACCCTGGACAAGGAGGAAAATACAAAAGGATCAATAAATGTGAGAAAGACCTTTGGTATTAGGAAACCGAGACAAACTGGTGCAATTTTCTTCCCTATTGATTTGAAAAGAATGCTGTTTGACTGCTGCTGATACTGATAATCCACAAATTATTTGCTAATCTTTGTAGCTAAAGTGCCATCAGCAACTTCAGAATACGCCCTGAAACAAAAATCAGATACTACAGCTTAAAGTCTGAGGAAACAGCATCAATTATTAAGACAGCTGTAACATGAAAGGCATGGTAAGTGACAAATGTATAAGTCGTTAATAATTTATCGTGTCTCTGTTTCAAATGCTGACATTTTCCATGACTTGGATTATGCCTATTATTATGAGATCATTACATCACCTGCCACACAACTTTGAAATAAAAGCTGCTAGACAATGTACAACACGAAGTTACACAAGCGAAGGAAGTACACAGTGATTTCACAGGCAATTTGGAATTGGACGCCTGACTCTAATTTCTGACTTTGAAAACCTCTCTTCAAATCATTTCCCATCTTTCGCTAAGATCCAGCAGCAATTCTCTCCTGTGCTTTTTTTTAGTCATCCAAAGGCCACAGAGCTGCACTGCAAGCTTGAAGACGAGCTCTGTCACCTGGTCTTTATGTACCATTTCTCACTAATTAAAAGGCCCGGTGATTCCTCGTCACACATCACATTTGAGTTAATACATCTACGCATTGTTTTTGCAGCATTATATTTGCATGTATTAGCTGTTGAACCCTCCAGATGATGAACTGCATTTCAAGAAGGATGTAGTATAACTGGGGAGAGTCTACAGGAAGTCCAAATGGGTGGTCAATGATCTACAAAAGTCTGACTTCAAAGTATAAATTGAAAAACAGCTGCTTAATCAGGAAAGGGCAATACCGAAGAGAAATAATGTTTAAACATCTAAAAGGTAGCTGTAAAAAGAAAACCTTTTGTGTACATCCACTGCACATGGAACATGGAATAACGGGGCTTAAATTACAACCTGAAAAATTTAGGGTACGTAGCAATCCTTGCAACAGTAGCAATAATTATAGGAAAGTTTTAAGAATAAATTAGACAAGCATTTGTCAAGGACGATACAGAAAGTTTGTCATTCACCTTTAGAATGAGAGCAACACTAGACTATCTTTAAAGGTTCTTCTTTCAACGTTGCTGCCCCTCTGTATTTCTATGGTCGCCAAACACAAGCAGCGTCCCCAGCTGTGCACCTGCAATTATGTACGAATACGCATGCGTCTACGTATGCAAATTTATTACTTTGTTACACACAGTTGAAGGAGATTACTCATAGGTAAGCCAATTTACATAAACAGCATTTGAAAGTTAAACACCTCAGTTTCTTGCAAAACATTAGCCCAACAGATCACTGTAAGCAGTATGTACATCCGTATTCCAAAATTGTGTTCTCTTAAATCTTAGGAAAACATAAAGCCTAACTCACCTATTTTCTGACATTCCTCTTCTCTGTCATCAGGTACTTACTAGATAGTAAAACAACTAACTGGGGGCAAACACCAGAACTAGCGAAACAGCTGACTTCTCTGTCATCTGCATATTAGCCTGAGTTATAGTTTAATAAGTATATAGATAGATAAACATTCATAAACGCGCAAGAACTGAAAGGAGTAATCTGTAACTGGTAGACTGAGGATTCTGCAATATCATGCAACATGCAGATCAACATGCATCTATGGGGAAGGGAAGTACAGAAACATTCTTCTGGACTAAAATAAATATGCAGCGATGGTAGGAAGAGGTACTTGGAATGCGTTACTTGCAACCCACGGAAACAATGTCTGTAACAGCAATTAGAACACTGTCAAACTACCTTTTCTGTTCCGCAGTGCCTTGAAACCAATATGCATCATCTGTTGCCAGTTGCCATAAGCAAACAAAGGCATTACCATCAGCAGAAGTGTGTAGAACACCAAAAATGAAACTTTTAAATATGTCACATACAAGATACTCATTTTCAGTACAGTCTACAAGGTTATACAATTGTAGGATAACTTGTGAGAATGAGGATCCTAAAGTCTGCCTTGGGTTAAATTAGTTCTAAAATTGCGTTTTTGTTTTGGTTTTGTTTTTTTCAGGTGTTTTAGAAATAAAAGAATCTTGGTAAAGTGACTCTCTCACACTGCAGAAACACACACAGTGTTCTTCCCACTGTGAGAGAAGTATAAAAATATCTATATATTAGATAGAGTGACCGAGGTCACAGGAGAATCTGTACTTTTCCACGGATTAAAAGGAACAGGCCAGGTGCTTTGTGCCTCCTATGTAGCCAGAGTGTGCAGTTGCCTGGTAACTTGTTCTGAGCTATTGCATATTAATCACACGTACATGTAGGAATAAAAGCTGACTGTTTTTGTTTATCAGCCAAAATAGTTTACAGCAACACAATAGTTTATAGCAATTTGGGAAGTTTAACACTGAATTTAGTGGAATTTAGGTATGCACTTATATGGCTTGATGACCAGAAGTTTTATAAATAAAAAGGAAAGGGTAAAATAAAGTTATTTATATGTGACTTTAGAGCATAGAAAAGGCATAGTGTACAAAACAAATATCAAGTATTAGCAACATCTACTTTTTCATAGGGCATCATGTAATGTCTCAGACACAACAAGCATAAATTGACAGACCATTATGATTTGAAAATTTTACAGAAGTTCTAATAGTGTACCCAAAACTGAGGTGTTTCAGTGTTTGGACTAGACTCTTTGTCTTCAGTGAATACGTATCTTAATTCTAACACAGGATAAAACCTATCTACAAATTTCCTCTTGTAAAAATGAAACTGTTCCAATTATACTATTCACTCATATTTAAGATACTAAATTGTGCAAGTAAGTAACTTTAACCAATCCCTCCCCCTCAGCTACAAACCATGACCATAGATAGTTCTTACATCAGACTACACAAGATACTGTTTCATTCCAGCTGTATCTTTAGCGTGAGCTGTGGAAGCCTATTCAAATCAACAGTTTTTTTCAGGCATAAAAGCTGAATCCAACAGCAGTTAAACCATATGTCTCACAACTGACAACATAATACTTCTATCACTGATGATGGAACCATAACAAAAAAACCAGGTCTTTATTGTCATTAATGAACTTGAGGGGCTGCAAGAAACCAGTGAAGCTATGAGCACGGATTCTGTAACATCACTATCAGTACAACTTCCAGATCAAAGATCCAGCCTCCTGTTAAGATGATCAAATACAATTTTGATTTCAAATGACAAGTCATCACAACACTACATTAGACAGAGTATAAAATCTTACCAGAGAATCATGGAATACCACGTTAGAAGGAATCTCAAGCATCCTCAACGTCCAACCTTTCTTGGCAAAAGGACAGAATCACACAGAATTATAGGGGTTGGAAGGGACCGTCAGAGATCATCTAGTACAATCCCCCCTGCCAAAGCAGGTTCACCTAGAGCAGTTTGGACCAGGAACGCAGGTGTCCTGGTTTGAGCGACACAGGATTAATTTCTCTTTCAGTAATTTTACTTTTCAGTAAGGTCTCTTCTAATGCTTGGGGAAACTGCATTTTTAGAAGACTATTGTATCTACATTTGTGAAAATATTTCCTTTATAGCCAGCTATGGTTTGTGACTTTCAAGGTCTCAGTGTTTTCGAAGTCACCAGGCGTGGGGACAAGGAGGAGCAAGACCCGGGCACTTGACCCAAGCTGGACAACAGGATTATTTCATACCATCAATGTCACATTCAATATTAATTAAAAAGTTTGCTGAGGAGTTTCTCTCATCTACAATGGCTGCAATCCTGAGAACTTCTTGCCCTGGCGCCAGATGCCTGAGGCCTTCCCTTCCTCCAGAAGTCGTAGCATTCGTAGTGTCCAACATTTGCTGTCCACTGCTGGGAGTGCACAGCTTCCTGCTGATAGAATTGTCTGAGTATAATCCTTGTATATTTTATATTGGTATTGGGATCAATAGTGGTTCTTTATTACTATTAATGTTAATCATCTAGTCTTATTCTATTAAATCTGTTTACATTTCAACCCTCGGGTTTCCTTGTTTTTCCCGCTTCCCCTTTCTGGGTGGGGAAGGGTCATCGGGTGACAGAAAAATTGTCTAAATGACAATAAATTTTTGTGGGTTCTTCAAGCCATAACAAATTTGGCGCCCAACGTGGTATTTTGCACTTCATTCAAATAATACTGAGAAAACTGTAGGCTTTTAATTTGAGAGTTTTGAAGGGTTCAAGTTTTAAGCAGATTTGATCGGATTTGTTGAGCAGTCATCATGATTTTGTTGGAGTTGTTTGAAGGGGCTATAGCCAGAGTCCTCTGGCATCTCTGTGTAGACTTATGTTGGGAGCTGTGGGTGAGTTCATTGCCATTTGTCACTGGTTTAGGGCAATTTATCGTTTCTGGATCTGGAGTTAAAGCAATGGCCTCGCTACTTTGTGCGGCGGTATTTCGCTATGCTATCGGGTCTTTTGTAATTTTTCCGGTTTTTATCACCTACGTGACGGCATCTCGCGAATCGCCGCGGTCGGACTCGTCTGGGGACGGCAGGAGCCCTCTGCGGGGCGTTGGGTATAATTACACCTTGGGTTACATTACGGGCCATTTAGCAAGTGGGGGGGACGTCTCTTGAGGATTTGTATCTTCCCGTGGCGTCAATATCAACAGTTTTTTTGAGAGTTTGGAATACCCTGGGCCACCGTGCTGGTGTTGTTAAGTTTTGCGGGCTTGTTCTTCTCCATTGTCTGGATCTGCTGTAGAGGGAAACATCCAGTAGCAACCTCACCGGCCCCCGTGACATACATTGATCCTGCACAGAGTCCACCAGCCCCCTCAACAGACATTGATCCTATCCAGACCTCGCTGGCTCCCACGACAGGACCCACAGCTGTAACTAGTACTAAACCTACTCCGATCTTAGTCATGGATGACACAGCTGACCTACAGACTCAATGAGTGCCAACATCATTCAGCCCTATACAGAAGAGGAAACATGCAATAAGAGCAGGTAGCGACGGTCAGCCAGGGACATCACACACTGAAAAAGCAGAGGTAATCACTCAATCATTATCCCTAAGCAAGCTGCGAGATATACCTAAGGATTACAGACATGATGAAGGCGAGCAAGAGGTTACTTGGCTGCTGGGATACTGGAGACAATGGTTGGACTTAGATGGTAGAGAAGTCAGGCGGCTGGGACCATTGGCTAAAGAATCAGGTATCGATAGGGCCCTTGGAAGAATACCACAGTCCCTCACATTCTGGAGGTAACTCCTGTTAAGTGTGAAGAGCAGCTATCCCTTTAGGGACAACATTGTATACCACCCAGGCCAGGGGACAACTATTGAGAGAGGTGTTAAGAATCTAAGGGAAATAGCTGTGTGAGAGATGATTTTTACCGATTTGGATAACCCACAGACACCACTAAATCCAGATGCACTGAAAATTACCAGACTCGTTTGGCGCAAGTGGGTACTGAGCACACCATGGCATGTCCTAATGTACTAGCATTATTTAGCTGGAAAGACAATGAGGCACTGACGGTGGGTGACATGGATGCCTGAATGCAGCAACATGCAGATAATCTCCTTTCTACTCCACAGGCTGATATCTCAGCAGCGGAGAAATCTTCTGACAAGGCCGGTGTCTCAGTTGAGGAAAAACCATTTGACAAATCTGTGGTACTGCTTGACAAGGTGATGGACAAATTATTAGACAGTGTCCCTCTGCAGGCTGATGTCTCAGCCATGGAAAAATCATCTGACAGATCTCGGCAACAGCTCAATGAGATGTTGGAGAAACTACAGTGTTCCTCCACAGGCTGATGTCTCAGCTGTGGGAAAAGCATCCGATAACTCTGTGGGATTGTTGGGTAGTGTGCTCAACAAAATATCCCAGCTAGTGAACCGTGTGAACTCCCAACTTGTACTGACAGGCATTTCAGCCAGTAAGGAAAAACACTCCCCTGTGAAACCCACTTGAGAGAAACAATACTGCGACACATCCTGTGGGCTACTCTGCATGATCAGGGAGAAAACATCACTAGGTGGGATGAAAAACCTACTTCAGCTTTACAGGCACGGGTATGCGAGTTGCAGAGTAAAACACCCCAAAGGGGTGGTTCTTTCAGGAGAAGTGCCGCTCCAGTTTCCAGTGGACAGTCCCCCAGAAGGTACAGATGGGCTTCGGATTTATGCTGTGTGACTGTCAGGGATGGAAGTGAGGGGCGGTCTAGCTGAAAGCAGGGGGGCCCTGCATCCAGCCAGGAGGAGGAGAGGGATAATCAAGTTTACTGGACTGTGTGGACTCAACAGCCTGGCACATCAGAACCACAAAAGTATAGGTGGTGGACACTGGTGCACAGTACACACTAACGCCATCGAGTCACAGAGGGGCAGAATACATCATTATTGCTGAAGTGACAGGAGGATCTCAAGAACTGACTGTATTGGAGGCCAAAGTGAGCCTAACTGGAAAAAAATTGGAAAAGTTCCTGTCAAATCAAAAACTGTCAGCCAAGCTGGTTATGCTTCCACAGGGACCTTACCCCCTTCTACATAGGTTAAAGCTCTGACTAAGCATAACCAGCTCAGAAATTGTCCTCAAGTATCTTTCATAAAGCAAATGCTTCATTCTTCAAAACTCTTTTTAGCAAATGTCAGTAACGCTGCACCACTGACTCTCACTGAGGGTCACACATCTCCTTCCCCAGACTGTTACGCAACTTAGTATTTTAAAAATCAACATTGTAACTGTGTACTCGATACAGATTTTCTCCCTTTTAAAGTCTGATAATAGGGAAAAGCTGCAAGTACTACAAAACGAGGCAGACCTGCTTGTTCTTGCCAAAGAGAAAAAGATTAAGCATTATAACAAATAAGACTATGGGTACTTAAAGATAAGCAATAAAGCTATGAACGTGAATTGTATGATGACTTGTTAGCATCAATATTTGAACACAGGCATGCAAAATATCCATCAATTGAATTCCAAACTCTATGAATTAACTGCTGGGCAATTCCCTAAGGATAAAACATTTATTAAAAGCCAGCAGTATGCCAGAAATCTCTTTCCATTTCCTATGGCAAAAAAAAAATATAGCAAATCTTGAAAAAAGGAATAGATATTAGACAGGGAAAGCCTATATAGTTACAGGGCAAGCAATAAAACACTTAAGTGTTTTGATTTGGTTTTTTTTATTTATTTCATCAGAATTGTTAGACAAACATGGAAACATTTGCAACAGCAATACTTATGTCAGTTTAAAAATCTTGCTAACACTGAAATACAGGTCAGCAAAAACTAAAGATGTGGGGAGGGCACTTTAGGTCTTACTATTTTCACACGCTCACACACATATATATTCCCTCCACAGCTCCAAACAGCTATCTTAACTATGTCTGCAAGTAAACTGAAATAGTAGGCTGAAAGGAACCATACTAAGCCATGCAGTAAAATTAAAGATCACTGCAACCAGTGCCATCATAAAGAAGGAAAAAAAAAAAAACAAACAAACCAACCGAAAAAAAAACTGAAAGGAATCATCACTGTGCATGTGATAAGCATGAAGTAATTTTAACCTGAGACTAGCCTGTTCTAATCTTTAAGCATCATTAACTTTTACATATTTTTAAAGCCTAAGGTTATTATTTTAAATTACCTGCTTGTAGTAGCACCCTAAGTAGCATTCTGGAGAACACCACAGTGTCCACAGCTTCCACAGAATGGTGCAGCATGATTAAGCACTAGATTTCTAGGGGAGGAAAAAACAAAAACCACCACTACTTGCTTATTCAATTGAAAAGCTTTACCTGCACTTCCAAAGCAACAGGCTAAAGGAATACTGAATGCAAAGCAAACCAGACACATCCGTAATACTTCAAATTCTCAGCTCAAAGTTACAAATCTTTCCTTTCATATTATAATGGATCAACAGCGTTTGGATGCACAGAAACTGTCTCGAGAGTGATGTCTGCAGACCTCCGAGTCATGAATTAAAATGTCTTCCTAAAAGATAATAGTCTCAGCACTTCCCCTGGAGGGAGTGAAAAAAACACAACCAGAGAAGGAGGAAGTGAGGCATATCAAGGGTTTTTTTTCCCCCCCAGAGATAACAGAATCCTGAGAGAACACGATGTTTGTGCTGACAGAATAAGAATCCCAGAAGAAACAAAATAATTTACCCTGCCCTTTGAACAGTTACTTTTGAGTCATGATCTGCTCTTTTTCTCTCCCAAGCATGAAACCTTTCTTCTGTTTAAGACTGATTTCAAAATACTGATGAAGTAGAAATGAAGTACACTAACTGGAACGTGTATAGAATCTTATTCAAAAATACCCCAATAACAGCAGTACTACACCGGCTAGAAATCTTTGAAGTATTCTGATGAAAAGGCTCAATTTATTTCTAGGAAATAAAGTGTTTGGTGCCAAAACTGACAGATGATATTCCAATCAAATGTAAGTTAAAAAAATAATATTCTTTAATTGACGTACTGAAAAAAGCTGGAGAAGGAAGCAGGGACAGAAATGAAAACACATTCAAGGAGTCAATGGTATAGATTGTCAACATTGTCAATCTAAATATTATATATATATTCAGAACAAGTGAGTCAAAAGGAGCACACTCCCCGGGAGCGGGGAGGGAGTCTCTTTCCCTTTCAAAAGGCTAAAGCAAAAAGTTCTTGCTGTATTTCAAACTAAGATGCAGCTAGCAGAAGGCAGCTTTTCCGTCAGATAAAGCAACGCAAAAGGATCTAGTACAACTTCTTTGCAGTCTCTTGCTCCTGAGCCCTCTTCTTTAACTCTTCTTTCTTCTTCTGATGACAAGAAGGTAAAGCATGCCCTCCCCTGCTAGCCCATACTCTACCCTGCTCATCTACAGTAACAGTGGGCACCTGCGATTCTTCTCCAAAGACATTTACACATAGAAACCAGTTGAGTAGTGTATCATGGAGGCAAAAGCTGCAGTGGACATGATTTAGAATCAGTTATTTTTTTATTCCATCATGACAAAATAAAACCTGCAACTTTATAGACATTCTCCTCAAGTAGTAGTTTCTCCGAGTGTCTGCCAAGATTTTATATCACAGGAGAACAGATGCAGCCAAAAGAACTTTTACTCTAAAAATGACTACTCCAAACTACCGAAGCAGTCATGTGCAGCTCCCAATTTAATTAAGTATACACAGCACCGCTTAGTGGTGAAAGCAGAGTCACCACTGACATGAATGAGAAGTTTTAACACCAGCATTTTTTTTTTGTTTTTTTTTTTTTTTTTTTTTTACCCCCTGAACGAGAACTAGGTCTGGTCTGTCTGTCCATCCTTGCTGAATACCATTACAGTGCCTTTACTATAAGAAAGTATATCTACCAAGCAGAAGTAGTTCAAAACAGCTGAACCTCAAGGCCAGCAGAACCAAAGGCTGCTGAGCATCAAACAGATGCATCCACTTCAAAGTGCTTTCAGAATTCTACAGCACTCTACCACGTGGTTGCCGGTGACACAGCCTGAAGCAGTGTTTAAACAAGATCCAGCTTAGTATCTGCCTGTACTCCAAAGAATAGCTCACGACTTGTAGACTTAGGCCATAAACAAATGCAACAGAGGTAGAAAAACTGAAGACTGACAGCAACGGAAACATAACTATTATTTTTCCATTCCGTCAATCAGTTATAAAAATACCTAACTTGTGCACTTACATGACAGAACGCAGTAACTAATAAAAAGAAAGCCTTTTATTCAGAACAGATTAGTGCATCTTTACAAAAAAAGTCATTATTTCAACTTACAAAGTCAGCATTATCATTAGCAATGCACCTTTCCTGGAGAGGAAATCCTTGTCTTTTATCAAATGTCAACTGCAAGAGCGTGTAAACAAAACAACCCACCCACACCCATACCCCAAAAGCCCTATTTAGATTTTTTTATATATATATATACACACACACATATATATATAAAAAACTTGTCTTCATAGATGACAACTGTAATCAATTTATACTTCCGGTCCTTCTCCTCCAGGAACCAGCTATAAAAGAATAAAACAACTTCATGTTAGTACCATAAATTTGAGTTTTACAAACCCATACATGACAGTTGTTGTTTTACAACATTTTAGTAGATGAAGACTTGTTGGTAGACCACAAAAGTGGGTTTTAGATTCAGTAATTATCTTCCTCTCCCAACAGAGGAAGTCAGTTACTTCCAGAGAATCACATGCCAAAAAATCTCCAAAATACAAAGAATGTTTAACAAAACACAAAGGAGTTTCTAGATAACACACATTTTGGGTTTTGTTTTTCACTTCAAGGAAACGATTCTGTCTAGAAAAACTACAGCTCATTTTCAAAAGGACAAAGAACATGCTTCCTTTCAAGAAGAATTTCTCCAATTGCTGTTTCTTCCCCAGACTGTCACTATACTGGGAAGTTGGTTTCCTCTTTCCAACTTCTGTTGCTAAGCAGAGCCCAAAACTAATAAAGAGCCTGAACCCTTCCACAGGCAGCAGGGCATAAGTCAGTATAGCATTCTCCTGTGAAGAAAGTAAAGAACTGAACAATAGAAAAATAAATACAAAAGAACAAACATGAGTAAGGGAAAAAAAGAAGAGAATGACCATTCATTTTGCTGATATATTCTTAATAATAAGCTGAGCACTTCTAAAGACAAAAAAGCTTTGCTGCTTTTGGGAACGAAGTAAGAAAAAGCCTAAAGCGTAGTCTTCCTGGTGTGGGATGATGTGTCCCTAAAAGAGACATAAGATCTAATACAGAAATATATCTATGTGTTGCTGAAAATTTGCACTCTAAGAATCACCAGCTTCTGCTTCAAGGGCAGTATACCACCAGTTTAACTGGTCAGAACGTGCACTATCCTTTAAGGATGCAGAACAATAACCAAAGCAGAAAAAGGCTTTGAAATTAAGTCAAGATGGCACTTGCTCAGACACATAGTGAGGAAATGCAAGGTAGGTAAGACAGCAAAATGTGGATTATTCCTCATTCACACAGAGCCAACTTAGACTCAAAGTCTTCCTCTTCTCTTCACACAAAATTAGGAATGCCCTTATGTAGGAAGTCCAGACTTTGTAGCCATCTATGCAGACAACCAAAGAACTACTGTGTGTCTGCTTTTGTGGTATTTAGGAAGTTGCAGAATTCAGCTTAGGGATGCATAATCACAATATTTAATTACTGTTTCAGTACTGATTTATGTACATCAGCACATGATAAAGTAAAAAACAATAGTGCTTCTAATTTGGTATAATCCGACAGAACTCCAGATTTTTTTTTCAGAGCACATAAAGGTACAACTCTCTAGGCATCACATGGTATCATAATCACCAAATGACTCGACGAGCTTGTAAGCATCCAAACTGCTCTAAACACATTTATACATATAATAATGGATGAAATGTAGATGTATTCCACCTACATACTTCTGCAGGCAAACATTCATGAGTTAAAAGCCTCGGTACAAACCAGACTACAGAGTGGGCAAAGCAGCCAGTGATTTCCTTGCACACCTGAACACCAGAGAAGTATTCACCAAAATAAAGTTAGGGCCATGCTCTTTTTGTGTTGTGTTTTGTTGTTTTGGTTTTTTTATAACTGTTACACGTACCAAGTAAGGCAATAAGATCACTTTTCCAGCAACATCCATACATACATATGCCCTGGAAACTACTTGAAAGTACCTTATGTAATGGAACTGTCTGGAAAACTCAGCTTGAAGTAGTTGAACACAATTACTGATCGATTTACAGGTACAGAAAATAAAGGCATGCAGCCTTTTAACAATGATGACTTACCATTGTTATGTTATTTCCGTTTAGCAAAATCTGGTCTAGCTTTGTGATTCTTCTGCCCTCAGGTGTAATCTCACTGAAGCACCATTAGAAAAAATAAGTAAGAACACATAACCAGGGACAATGATTCCAGTTTTCATTACAGAACTGATATAAATCTCTGCATTAAGATGGTATTTGTTGGAACTAACAAATAAATTAGCCACACTGATGCGTAACCTTGATAAATTGGCCACCTGGGTAAAGAAAGCTACCTGGCAACTAAAAAGATCCGTTGTACTTTTCTGCTCAGTACATAAAGATACAGATTCACCCTCAAAATCTTGGCAATTCTTGAATACTGCCAATGCTCAAAATCGGTTTCAAATAGCAACATAGCATGACAAAGTAATAAATATTTATCCTTAAGACTGCTAACTTCTTAAATCTTTGCCTAGATCTTAGTGAAATGTAAAAGCAAACAAACTACTGGAAAGTTCAACACATAACCCATACAAAATTAAGGGTACAAATTAGGAATCTTATTACAAGTATAAATCACACAACAGCTACTCTATGACATGGCTGTCCTGAATAGATCGCCCTCTATAGTTTAAGTCCAAGGTACAAACTATTCAGCTGGCGTGTATTCCAAAAAAAGTAAAACCACTTTGCTTACAGATCTTACACAGTATTTTTCCTCAAGAAAGCAAACATTAAATAGCAACAAGAGGCAGAAGTAATACTTACAATTCTGTAACATCTTCTAACACCATATCTGAAAATCCAGTTTCAAGGAAGATAAGGCTCAGAATTTTAAAGTCAAAATATTTAAAGTTATTTTCACTTTATAGTCAACTGTGATTTTATCTGTAAAATAGAAGTATCAGAATAATACATATCCATACAAAAAGGTTCTACCCAGTGACCTCAAACCTCCCGAAACCGATAAATGGATTGAGCCGAAGCATAAAGCGGACAGCCTTAAACTTTTCCACCAAAGGATACTGACAAAGTCATCGAACCCTAGAAGCGTTCCAACAATTTCTTTATCGCTCTTCATCACAATATGAATGCGTGAACCTATGCATTTGTCCACAAGTTCTGCAAATAAATAAATAAATCGAAAGGCGGGAAGGATTGTTTTAGAGAACATACATTTTTCGAACAAAAACCCCTGACGTTGCGACGGCAACCAAGTAATTGCCGCGGCTGACTGAGGGGGCCGGGAGGCCGCCCCGGCCCGGCCGAGGAAATCCCCGCCCGGCGTAAGGCGGCCGCCCGCCCGCCCTCACGCCCCACCGACCGCATTCAAGCTTCCCGCCACCCAGCGCTGCCCGCAAACGGCCTCTCCCTCCTTCCCTCCCCGCTCGCCGCCCACAGGAACGGGCTCCCCCCGCCCGGGCCCGGGACCCCGGGAGAGCGCGGAAACGCGGCGGCGGCGGTTACCGAGCGGCAGCAGCTGAGAGGGGTTGGTGGTCGCGTTAGCCGCCATCTTGGACCCAGACCTGACCAATCGCCGCCGCCTCCCGCGGAAAGGCGGCCCGGCAGCCCCGACGAGCGGATGCCAGAGCCGTCGCTCCGCCCCTCCGCTCCGGCCCCGCCTCCCGGCCCCGCCCCTCCCCCGTTTTCCCGCGGATGCTGGGAACGACCCGGAGCCGCGACTGCCGAGTGCCTCCGGGTGGGGATTTAAAGGGGAAACCCTTTTTTCGCCCGCCCTGCGAACAAATCTGCTTTTCGCCTGAAGGATTTTATGTGCTGTGTCAGCTATTTCATGTGTTGATTTTTAATTTCTTTTTTTTTTTTTTTCCCCAGATTTACTCGTTAATTCCCAAGAGGGCTGTTGCAAGAAGGATTTTTAGAAGCTCTTTTGAGTATGCACCATTGCCTTGGAGCTCCAAACTCACCGGCTGTGCAAACAGGCTTTGCTTGCTTAATCATAGGATGGTTCGGGTTGGAAGGGACCTTGAAGATCACGTCGTTCCACCCCCCCTGCCATGGGCAGGGACACCTCCCACTAGACCAGGTTGCTCAAAGCCCCATCCAGCCTGGCCTTCAACACTTCCAGGGATGGGGCCTCCACAACTTCCCTTATCAACTTGTTCCAGTGTCTCACCACCCTCACAGTAAAGAATTTCTTCCTAATATCTAAATTTACCCTCTTCCAGTTTAAAATTGTTACTCCTCGTCCTATCACCACAGCCACTAATGCTATAGCATTAAATAAAAGTGGTATTTCAACCAATAGAGTCACTACACGTTTTGTGACAAGGCAGACTCCAGAAGAATCGAACGGGAACAAACTGTCCCCTGCCTTGGAGGGCGCTGCTGCCTCCAGAAATGCAGGTGCCTTTGCAAGGACGGACATCACAGGGCTGCTAGTTCGGCTCTGGAATGTGGTGAGCTCCCAGGTGACTTTGAACGCTTGGAATATCTGTTCACAACCTTTGAAGTCAGCATATGCCGCTGCCCCCCGGCTGGGATCCACACGGGAATGCTTTGCCACAACCAGAGTGGAGAGATGCAGCGCTGGACCTGACTGGGGGCCACAGGGCTGGCGTGTCCCCCTCGAGCAGAGCGTGTACGAAGTGCCGGGGCGGGTAGTGACAGTGGCTGTGTGAGCCGGGCAGGACGCAGGAACAACCACAAAACCATGGACAAAATGTGAAAAAGCAAATTTATTTCCGTTACCTCACCAACCGGGGGACCCCCGACGCGGCAGCCAAGAGGGGCAGAGGCACACAAGCGGGGACACAGGCACTGCGGAGCTCGGTCCGTGCCAGAGTGTCGCCGACCCTCCTCTTTTCACCTGTTTTATCAGATTCGCGCCAGCGTAGTTTACCGCTGTGCTTTGCCCAGTCCCACAGCAGCGCAGGAATCTCAAGCACGTTTGATAGGGTGCCTCTAAGTCTATCTCAGGCCTATGTTATCTAAACACAGTTGTTGTACTTGTCAAGCACACAAGGCTAAACAACAATTAGTATGATGGATGTGTTTTTCTACACCCCAGCTGCACGTCACTTGAGTGTGTCTATAATCTTCGTCACGACTCTTCTGTTATTACCCCACAATGACCAAAAATTAATTTTGTACCTGGAGCTTCTAATGCACGTTAGTGAATGCTAATTTGAATCTCTTTAACAAAAAAATGTGTTTGTTTTCAATTTTCTCCTTTCTGTTTCCTCCCCCTTTCTGTTCTCTCATTAGCTAAGTCTCAGAGATTGCAATTCAGTGTCTCAATGGGGAGAGCTACTCGCTAGCCTTTTTTTCTTTTTTTTTCTTTTTTTTTTACATTCCTGGAAAGCTGCTTTTTTGAAATGGTCCACTACGTTTGGAACTGAATGTTCTAATTAAGGTACCCCTGAAACAGCAGTGGCCTTCCACACTCCTGGAAGACGCTCTTCTGAAAGCGGGAGAGGGCTGACCAGTCTCCTTCTGTGGAGCATTCTTAGCCTTTACAAAAATTGCCGGAAGCATAACGTATGTAATGGCCGTTGTTACCCAAGAATTGGTCTGACGTGAACGCATTCCATACAAGGTACCAGAGAGTTAAATTAATCGTAACTAATTCTTCAGAAAATTAAACAAGCATGGTAACACAGAAAACAATTCCTCATACCAACAGAGGCTGAAGCAAAGTGCGATAACTCATTATTCCATCTCTTTTTCTGAAAGACCTGCATGGTTTTGTAATGGATCCTTTCGCCTCAGGGTGCCTAGGGGCTGTTCACATGTTGATGTTCGCTGGATCAATTCCTATGAAGGAATTAATCATCTAGGTCGTAAGGCTTGCAGTATTTATCAGTCACTTTCTTGTCAAAGACCATTAGGAGATGAGCTTTAGTTGGGTGTCTTCGGGAGGGTGCATTTTTGCCCTCGCCTGGTTCAGGTTTTGCGGAGAGAAAAGATCTGTGAAATAAAGTCATCTTTAAATAACTCAAGGGACTGGAGAGGAAGGTGGCTGGGGAGAGGGACGGGGTAGCTGTTGTCACAGGGAGAAGAACGGCAAGAATAGAATGACAATCGTTAGAACCACAGCCAGGCGTCTTTCCTAAGGGAAACGTACTTAGAGCAGTCTTCAGCCTCATAAATACAAAAAGAAGGGGAGGAGGGATGTCAAGAGGCAGGCAGGGAGATTTTCGGTTTTGAGTCATATGCAGATTACCTTCCAATAAATCCTTTGTCTCCTTTTTCAAAAAAAATTATAATATCGAGCATGAACATAAAGATGGGACAAGGAAGCAAGTACTGAGTTCAGTAGGCCGTCAGGGAACAGGAGTAGGGAACTTGTTTCAGAATTTAGAAAAAACTGACCCGTGAAACTGAAGCCCTCTCTCAAAGTAAGAACTTCTGACATCTTCTACCTGTGACTTACAGCTGCACAGCTATAAACCTAACGGGCTTGACATCAGTAGTGTGCGAGGTTCTAGAGAACTTGTGAAGGAAAGACCTAATCAACAACATGAAACCAAGCAGACTGAGTCCTACGTGCATTCACTAAAGACGGATCCTGCCTGACCTGTGTCTTTTATCAGAGTAAATGACAGATTTACTTTGTCGGTGCAAGAAATAGAGTAGCTATAATCTGGGCAAGTCACCAAAGTGCTGTGATCTGCTGGACAGGGGACAACAAACCTAGTGCTATAAACTAATAATAATATATTTATCAATGTATAAAAATTCTGATCCACCTTTCAGAAAAATGTATTCAGATTCTCTCTGTCACTTCCAGGATCGGATGAGTCCATGGACAGTCTGGCTTTGAGGAGGAGCAGAAGGACTTCAAAGAGCTTGGCTAGGCAAGCTAACGAAAGGAGGCTTCCAAAATATAAACCTTGTTTTGGTGGGTTGGTTTTGAGCCAGTTGGTTCACAGGTTTCATCTGCAGAAGACAGTAACATGGGCACAAGGAGACTGTGTAACAAGGGCACCAAGGGACTAAAGGGGTGGAAAAGAGTCTCTTGAAAGTGGCAGTCTGGGACTTCACTTTTTGCTTGCCATGTTTGCTCACGGCGTTTGGAGTATTCACTGAATCACTTCATTACACACAGGCTGACATGGAGACTGTTGGAAAGTGAAAAATAAGAAGGAAAACCCAACCATTTAATCTAAAAGACAGTGTTGGCACAAGAACAAGTGGTTACGAACTGTCTGTGGACACGCTGTAGATTGCATACAAGAAATTACTCATTGCAGAAAAGCAAAGTTCCAAAGCAGCTTTCAAGTGGCAGTAATTCTGAGTGAATTTGGGGAACTTAAGGTCGAGAGATCATACAGCTAGCATGCCTGTCGTAACAAGAATTTAACATGATTTTTATTAATCTGAAATGAAACTGCTAAAACACTTAACTAGGAGTCCAGAAAAGTTGGTTTTTTTGATACCGCTCTGGTAGTGATAAGAGGAGCTGCCTAAGGAAAGAGGAACAGCAAACGCAGCCCTTTGTTATATGTAGTTGTTCATACTTTTGTCCATTTATGTAAAACACACAATTTTGATTTAGTATAAGTTTCTACATGCTTCTCAGGTTTGACAGGACAGAAATGAATTGAGCCCTATGGAGGAGAGTTTTTCTTGCCTGAAAGAAATTCTGGAATTGTGTTCACTGTAATCCAACAAAAGAAGTGCTAACCATAATTATTATTTGTTTTCTTCTTAGTCTTTTATGACTTACGCGCCTCTAACTGAATAGCAGTTAAGAGTTCTTGAGTGGATTGGCTTGTTTACTTTCTCTCATATTTTAAATTTAAAAATGTGTAGGGGAAAAATGAGGAAATAACTAAAAAAAAATACAACAGAAAAAAAAGGTATGGAACACTAAAAACATTGATGCAATAAACAATAAAATCCAGAGCCATAAACCATGAGATTAGAAACCAACCATTCTACAGGCATAGCCCATCTGATTTTAGATAAATTCCCCAGTTGTCTTCTCAGGTTGTTTTCACTTTTCAGCTCCTCATTTTTCCTCTCTGTGGATAGACAGGTTCCAGTTACGAGAACACAGAAGAACTTTAACACAAAGTTAAAGAAAAAGGCAAGTCTTTTGATTTCTGTCTGAATGCTTTATTTTACAATCTTTGTATGCCATAGCAAGCTTGGGAGTCTCAACGCGATTTACAGGAAAAAAAAGTACAAAAAAAAAAGGGGTTTTACAATATGTTGTCATTGTCTTCATGCTGTCTTAGCTCTAATGGCTCTAGCCCACAAGGAAGTTCTACTTCTTACGCCTTCCAAAAGAGAGTTTGCTGCTACTGTGCACCTGGGGAGAAGTACTTTGAAGATACTACACTCCTAACCTACCTGAGAATGCCCTGCATCCTTCTCTGATGAAAAAATGTGCTCTAAATGGCCCAGGAAATTTGAGTGTGAACAGAGGGAAATGTGGGGAAACAACCTGAATGTCAGAGAAATTCTTCAACTCAGTCATGAAAGCACTTGTGCATAAATTGATACTAGAGAAGCCTGCCACAGAAACAGAAAAACTTGCGGGTGAGAGAGTTACGCAGAGATCCCTGTAAGCTCCCTGGCTGGTTGTTGGAGGAAGTAGATGGTCCCTTTACTACTGTACTACCTCACCTGGCACAAGAATCCCCATCTCCTCTTGATGCTACGAGGCTTTGAGTCTATTACATTGGGGTAAACTCAGGCCCTGCATCCCCACCAGTCAGCCCACACATAATCTCACCTCACCTGGGACAAGGCCCAGTTTTTCTGCACTCAGTGTCCTGAGCAGTTCTGCAGATCCCCTCTGACCTTGTCCAGTGGGTGACCACTGTCTCACGTACCCTCTCAAGGGCTTGACTGTCTTCCAGACTGCTCTTGACTTAAACATACGCATTTCCAACTGTGTTGTGGAAAAGAAAAGAAGCGTGGGTAGTGGGGAAAGTGCTGTGTGTGTCCTGGACTGCTCCCATGGCTGGTCACTTTTGTTTGCTTGGGACCATTGTTCTGTTAAGTAACGGCACCTGATCTTGTCCCACTTCTCTGTACACCAGTGGACAATGACATTTCAAACTCGGTGTCACAGGCATGGGGTGGATTATTGTAAACAAAGGTATACTCCTGTGGAATCCCAACATTTGTCCTAAGGATCTTCACAGGACTTTGCCTTTTTCATGTAAAGGTGATGCTTGCGTTCTCCCAAGTAGTGTCTGAGTTGCCTGTCTGTGTGGGTACGTATTTGTGTGGACCGTGTTTGAAGACCAATCTCCCTGTCTTGCCTGACCACAGGTTTTCTTCCTGGCATGCAAAGGCAACGTCAGCTCAGGAAAGAAACAGCTGAGACCTTCTCTAGAAGGTTCTGAAGTAGTTCTCTAGAAGAGCCTGAATATGATCTTTGAGAGGGAAGAATGCCCTTTAAGGCTTCTTCCCTTCCTGAATTGAATATTAGAAAGAAATTCTTTACTGTGAGGGTGGTGAGGCACTGGAACAGGTTGCCCAGGGAGGTTGTGGATGACCCATCCCTGGAAGTGTTGAAGGCCAGGCTGGATGGGGCTTTGAGCAACCTGGTCTAGTGGGAGGTGCCCCTGCCCATAGCAGGGAGGCTGGAACTAGATTATCTTCAAGGTCCCTTCCAACCCGAACCATTCTATGATTTTATGATTCTATGTGCTCCTCCTGTCATTTGAGAGCTTCCAGTACTTGAGCTCCAGAAGGTAACGCTTGTTGTGATCTCCAGAAATCAGCGCGTAACGTGACCTGAACAATCCGCCCACGTGGCCTTTTTTACTTATGCCTGGGGATCATACGAGGGCTGAAGGGGAATGTCTCCAAGCAGAATTGTTGGCAAGTTAGACTTGACTTTGTTTGCAGAATTAGGAGGTGTCTGAGGAACGAGCAGCTTTAGTGTGCCCTTTTTATCAACTCTTTTGAGAAGTGCCTACATTTCCAGGTCTCCTGCACCCTCAATTGTAGCACTTATTTCCAAGAGGGAAATACTGAAGTCGCTCTCTTCAGTAGGTTCCATGGGCAGCCTTTCAGAAGGCATCTTAAGGGGAATGCTTCTAGCCTGTCCTAGCAGAGACAAGAACTAGCCATGGAAAGCAACCCCCATGGGCCTTCCTGTCCCCAGTGAAAACCTCTCCTTCGGACCCCAAGGACCTCAGTGGACCTCCAATGGACTCCTTCCGTTGCCACTGCACAGCAGACACGAAGATGCAGGCACTTTCCTCCCCTCTGCCCCTATCTGCTACTGTCAGCTGGAGGGGCACTGCCAGTCAATTCAGGGAGCTGGGTGGCTGGAGAGTAAAGGAGACCAGAAAATCCTCCCAAGACAATATGGCCACTATCCCATCAAACGGACCCCAGGGAAGGCATGAGGAGGGGGCTGGCGCCCAGGGAACACAAGGCGAGCAGCGTTTACCTCTGACAAAAAAAATGGACCCCTGGAAAGGAGCCATCAACACTCCTGTCCCTACTCTTGCATAAAAATTATGGTAACTTTCAGGACATGAGCCCCCACATCCAATAGAGCAGTGATAGGGTAACCATCATGGGGAAAAACTAATGAGCCGCCACCACAGAAACGACAGGGGAACTCCTGATGTCACCAGCCATCTCAACACCTTCCCTTCTGGGGACTTAAAAAAGCAGGGACACCAGCCGGTA
>VYZM01022868.1:285-16886 GCA_013398915.1 Dromas ardeola
CACCCACCGTGGCGGTGCCGGGGTGGTGGTTCCAGTGGAGGCTCCTGGCTCCCAAAATCCCCTCAGAGGATGACAGCGGGTTCTAGGAGAAGTGGCTTTTTGTTGTTGTTGTTGTTTTGGACTTTTGGTGGTGATTTTTCAGTTTTCGCCAGATTGAGGTGACTTGCACGCCGAGTGTGTGCACGGCACCCTGCCTTAGCAAAGGGCTTTATCAGTGATCATTTGCAGCAACATTAAACAATTACCTTTAAAATATATTTAAAAGTTTGAAATATTTATATCGCCGTTTCACTTTGTCAAGTGTTTACGCAGATAGATATATAGATATGATCCGGTAACTAAAAGCCTAATTAAAATTTGTTTGAAGCCAGGGGGGCATGTATTCGTGTTGACAGCAGCGGATCAATAGGGTAAGACAATAGAGCCCCATTATTTTACTTCCATTGACTGAACATATTGACATTTCAGGTTTGCGATTGCCTCAGTGAGCATGATGAAACACTGAAATTCACGAACCAACTGTCTGGAGTGGCACATATATTACTGTATGTCATCTCTGCCTTCAGGTTACCTTATCACTGAAGCAGAATGGTAATGGATGGCAGCAGAGTACTTCAGAGGGGTTAGGGCTCTATCAGTTAAGAAGCTGACGCATAGCAGGTTTCAGGAGTATCTTTAATTACACCTGGAATTATGTACAAGGGAAGATGGTCCTTGTTACCTGCTGCTGCGCTTCAGAGTTTACAGGCTCAGAAGCAGACAGGATAACAAGGTACTTATGTTTCATATTTTATATACATGACTTGATACCTTAAACTTATGCAAGAGCCCAAGTACCTCTGATTGTGCTGTTTGCATGCTCACCATGTTCGCCAATGGCAGCATCTCAGCCCGGTCTTGACGCTCAAGTTCCAGAGCACCTGCTAGACCTTCTCCCAGTCCGAAGATGGCAAAGGAAACAATAACTTTAAAATAAATAAATGTGCTTTGTGTTTCTCCCCCCTCAACATACTCTATCGACAATGCTCAGGGAATTCAATGCAGTGAGACTACAGCAGAATTATATATATATACACACATTTTTTTCCTTAGTGTAAGTACTGTAAAAAGAAATGTCTCTGCAATATGTGCATGTGTACGCATAATTGTATATTTTAATTTATATGATTGCATACAAATGCATACATAAAGAAGACCCAGTGGCTGCAGAACATACAACGTGCCTTATTATTTCAAAGGCTTTCAGATGTTCTTTAAAATCTAGCTGACTAGAATGAAACCCATCAGGGTTAGGCAGAGATAGAGACTGAAATTAATTTAAAGCAGACAAAGAGCTAATATGAAAGAGCCACTAGTGATTTAACTCATTTTTAAACGTAAGTGTAATGAAAATATAAAATGTATTCTGAGTGTGCCATCTACTCAGCAATTGTTGCCATCAAGTGGACTGCTGATGCCCTTTAAGATGGTAAAAAGAAAACTAGTCCTTTATACCATTTTCATGAAAATGTTAGGTTTCTGTTTGATCAGCAGGTGCTGTTGAGATGAAAGCCATGTGTAAATTTTCAGAAGGCCAAAAGTGTCAATTCAGAAAAGGAAAGTGATAAGAGAAAATGCAATCAGTTTTCCTGTTTTCAATTTGTGCAGGATTTGAAGAGCTGTTTTGTTAAACTGCTACATCTGCTCCAATATGAATATTGAACTACTTCCACTAAAAATAACACCCTATAATTTGGAAGCCATTGCAATCTTTTGTTAATGCAAGTGGGTTATTTAAAAAAAAATCTATTCTAAAAAATCTCCTGCCTAATGTGCATTTTTGTTTATCGGCACTTTTATCTTCAGCAGATAAAATGGCATTATGCAATTAGGACCATATCTATTTGGACTGTAAAAATGGCACTGGATAGCTGAATGTCACTGTATTGGTAAAAAGATTTAACTCGTATATTTAAAATAATTTTATTAATAAATTACAATTGTATCTTAAAATGACAAGTGATTGCTTCTCCATTGCAACAATACCGCTCTACCTACTACTGAGGACCTTGTTCAAAGTAAAGGATATTCAGAGTATGACAGAACATTCTTGGGCTTGGTTTATTCCTGCTATACGTGCAAATCTTAAGTTTCGGCTCATCAAGGACATTTCACGTAATGGGGCTTTTGGAGTAACTTTTTCCATGGTTAAATGAAATAATTAAATCAGGCTCAAATGCATGTATACAAAAATACTTGCTGCTGTGGAGCTACAAACCCAAGTGAGTTTTATGAACCTGGAGAGCACAGCATTGGTAGAGCATAAATTTTCTATCAGAGGCATCTCCAGAGAAAATAACATCATTGCTCTCTAATTCAAAACAAAAAAAAATAATGAAAAGGGTATGTGTTTCTTAATTTTATAAATAAGGATCTAAATGAAGAAGTGGTAACTCACAGTTACATCTATAGAAGCCTATGTACACGAGTAAATGTGCAGAATAAAATGAGAGCTTTTACTTTATTTCAATATAGCGAATTACCTGGTTTTAATATTAGACTAGGTTTTAGCTTTTGGATTCTAATCTAGTAGTCAGGAACTCAGGTTTTTTGGCAGGTGTCTGCATGGGAAAGGGCCTTGCTGATGCTTCTGTTTGGTTTTGCAATTGGATTTGTAAGCTTTTGACCTTGGGGGATTTTTCTCAAAGTGATCTACAGATCAGAAATAATTAAAATTCAATACAGTGAAATTTAAATATAGAATGGATTTTGTGCGAGAACCATGCTTGTGGTAGGTTGCCTAGAAGTCTGTGGCATGTCTACTTTATAGTTTGTATTCCCAAACATAACTGTGTGCACACATGTGCATAAATTTGTGTTGAATGACAGAGGGATGATTATTTATACAGATTTTATCCAAAACTCTGTGCACTCCTGAAACATAACAAAAAGCCTCCCTCCCCAGAAGAGTGTTTACATCCCGTGACAGTCACTAGATTTAAATCTTCTAAACATGAAAGTTGTTTCCTTTCCTCCAAACCTTCTTTTCCCCAACAAAGCTAACCCTGTTAAACCTCACCTTCTGTGGGACGTATACATAGTTATAGACATATGTACGAGAAGGAAATATTACAAAAAACACGGCCGATGGGGCCAAATGTCTGTAGCCTTAAAAAGCTTGTGATATCTGCCAACAGCAGAAGCTGTGCCGAGGAGGCCCTACCTCGGCTGACCCGGGGATGTGAGAGCCTTGAGGAGCCTCGCGTCAGTGCTCAGCGCCTACGTGGGGCTTTCTGCTAGCAAATATTACCGAGCAAATCTCTGTCGTAGCCTGTTAGCGGAGATGCTGTCTGCCTGAAGAATTTTTAAACCGAGGAGCTTCTTGCTTTGGTCATGAGTTTTTTTTGGTAATTTTCACAGGGCTTGGGGTAGAGTTCAGCCCCGAAAGAAAGATTATAGCTGGATGTAGGGTATCCAGATTTTCTTATCTAAGTTTTCTGAACACATTCATGGGAGTGCTCTTGTTTTTCTTATTCTTTGCCAAAAATGCTGCGTGCAGTTTTGCTGTTCCTATTGAATAGTTGCCATATTTAACTCCAATGGTTATGAATGGAAATGTGAGTATGGAAAGAAATTCTTTCATGCTCCCTTTCATCTTGTGTAACAGATTTTGGGATGCCTGGAAAGGAAGGGCATCCTAGATATTCTAAATGAAAGTTCAGCAACTTCGTTTTGTTTATATGTAGTTTTTGGGCATGTGTGATATGATGACTTACTTAAGTGATACCTTTTTTTACTTAGTACTATTTATTGAATTTAGTCATCATAAAAGCACACTTGTGTTGTGCAGAACTGTACAGCTACAGTATTCCTGAATGATCCCATATTGCAGCATGTTGACGTGGGATCTTCATGGGATAGTTTGTGATTTCTTCAGTCATTTAAAGAAGTTGTTTGATTCATTGCCACTTTTCTGTCTGTCAAGACTGGTAGACTGTGGTGCTTATATTATAATCAAGTAAATATCCAAAGATCATGGAGGATAATAGGTTCTTTCGGAAATTAGGTTGCTGCCTGGAAAGACAGAAGACTCCACCTAGTGGAGTGGAATTAATCTGCATGCAGTGGCAGTCAATGGCATATAACATAGGTATAATTTATGAAAAGCCAGTTGATGCAGTGAGTAAAAACAAGGAATTTTGACAAGCATCTGGGGAGATGGTTGCATGACCATTACAATTTGTACAAAACTGTAGTTACTTTTGTTGCTTTAGGAGGCTTATGTATGTCTGCCTTGTTGGATGTTAATATGCAATTTGCATAAGTAGTAGTCATTACCACTAGCCATTTTTTTTGGAGACTTACTAACTAGATGTTTTGATTTCTGATGATGACCACACAGGTGCTCCTTTTGGATGTGGCCCAGGCATCATTTTAAATAGCTTGGGCAAAAAGCCCCAAGCGAACCCCCAAAACTTCTCCACTTTTTTCCATTATGATTTATTTTCCAGAATATGTTTTTGGTTTCATTTACTTCTGTAATGGCAGTATCAGGATGCTGGTTCTTCATGCTGTCATGACAGGTTGGGTGGCACGTTTAGTAAATCTGTGCGTGCCTTCTGGTAGTCCCAAGGCTTAACAATCTTTGTTATGAAGCATCAAATTATGTGGGGTTTTGTACCTGTGCTTTGCTTCCCCATTGATTTGGTCACGTTGTGTTACTGGGATGGAATACAATGCATTTTAAAGCTGGGATGCAAGTCAACACCCAACCTAAGCAGCAAAGATACTGTCCTGAAATCCTCTTGGAAAATTCATCTCAACACTGAATTACACATGCGTAAGACAAGTTCAAGAAGAGAGAATTGCCCCAGACCCGCTCAGGCTTTGAAAGTGAGAGAGGGTGAGGCTATTGCCAGAAAATGAGATGATTAGGGTACAACAAAGGAGACAGAATGATACTGCTGCAAAGGATATTTGGGAAGAGTGCTCCAAAGGAGTGCTTTCAGTGACAATCCAGGTGGGTTTGTTGCCAGAGCCATTAAAGCGTAGTGGTGCCAGAGAAAGCTGCCGACAAATTTAGGGATAATGGCACCTGCGGGTGTGCTATCAATGGTTGGTAGTGCCAGGATGATTTTTTATTTTATTTTAATGGTGGCATTGCTAGAAGTATTTAAGGGTAATGTTATAGAAAGGGTTTTAGTGAGTGAAGTCACAGAGTTCTAGGAACCATTAAGCAAAAGCTGTTTCATGACTGTACTGTTTATTATTTTTAAAGCTCATTGGCAAACCACTTAATGCTGGAAAAGCATGCTGCAACCTTTATTAAAGCATGCTGCAGATGAGCAAGGAAACCATCGTATTGAACAGAATAGCTTAGCTTAGTTTCTGAATGTTACATGCATTTCATGTGCACCATGATAAATTAACGCAACTTCATGGGTCAACAGAGCTTGTAAACGCTGAATTAAAAGTACTGGAGCTCACATCTTCCATGGTATTCACATGCCCAGTTCTACTGAAGATGGTGTTTCTTATGTTGCAACACCAGTCCGAGGATCTGGACCTTCAGGCTTTCTGTGTTCCCATCTCACATCTGTGATCTTAATAATGCTTTGCTGGAATGATTCTGAGACTTAGATCCAGATACAGCCCTAATGGCATTATCTTATGTAAGGTTAAGTGGGCTAGCTCAGGTCTTAGGTAAGTCATTCCCTTTGAATTGTAAATGATAGACATACCTGATGAAGAATTCCATATTAAGGAGAGAAAACAGTCTATTCTTTCTGTAATAATATTCTCAGAGGTTCCAGTTGAGTCTGTGGGACCAGAATTCTCACCTTCTGTGTCCCAAGAGCTGTGTAAGCTGTGTTTAAGCCAGCTGCCTGCTCCAAAAATTTACAGAGAAGTGTACAGCTACAGTAGTTTAAAAGAATGAATCAATGTATAATTGCCCTTCCAGATTCTGAGATTTGTCCCATCCTCTTCCCGTGAAATTCATGGGAGGTTTTGATATTAATTTTCTTAATTTTTTAAATGTATTTTATTTTTAAAGTCCAGGCCTAAATTTTTCCTCTAACAGAGCTATTATTGGTCACTATTGTTTTTATTATCCCGTAGCTTCTCCGGGAAGAGAAGGATGGGCAGGACCTCAGTGACATTGCCAGAGCAAGTCATCGGTGGCCGTGTCTGCTCCCCAGGAGGTCACAGGAAGCAGGTGGCTGTGTTAATTGTCCTTGCTCCCAACTCTTGTCCTTCCTGGAGGCAATTTAGAAGTGGTCAGGAAGTGTCAGGCCCACTGTGTCCCCCTAGGTTCACTACTTCATGCATTCATAATAATTTGAAGTATGTGCCACAAGGGAAACTGTAGGAATCCTTACTGTCCTTCCTAAGTTGTGTGGCTACCTGGCCTGAAAGGGGTGAATACCGTTGCTGCAGATTGTGTTTCGGATTGCAGCTGGAAGACGGTAGAATAAGAAAGAATTCTATTGAAAAAAAACCAGAATTAAAAGGTATTTCCTTAACATACAGCATTGTTCATCTTTCAGGCTATTGCTAGAAGTTCTAGGAAAGAAAGCCACAAAAACTCAGGAGGTGCATGAAATATTTCTGGAAACTATGATCCACTTTTATCTGGTGAGTGGAGGATAGGGAATGCAAATACATTTCCTGCTTAGGCCAGTCGGGTTTTAATTGTCTTTGTTGCAGCTCCACCGTCAGTGGTCTTGAATCCCTAAAAGGCACTCAGTGCTGTGCTTCGGAAAATCAGTTAGGGTCTTGCTACTTCAGATGGGCTTCTTGTTAACCGTTTGCTTGATTTTTTAACAGTGAAGGCACAAAGCACTGCTGAGTGTATCGCACCCAATGCTGTGAGCCAGGTTTTGAACTACCAGTAATGTTCTTTTGGAAAGAGTCCACTCATGTTGGAAGTGACGCGAGTTCAGTAATAAATGTCATACTAGTTATTTATCTGCCATGTGCATTTTCGCTGAAAACTCTGAGCTTCTGCTCAGGTGTACTCTTGGTTTTACTGAGACTACTTGCCTAAATAAGGTGGGCTGCAGGATTATGTGGCTGGTGAATCATACTGGTTTCTGAATCACTCTTACAAAATATCAGCCTGAAATACTAACAAATAATGAGCACGTTGTGCTTGGACTTGCATGTTATTTAAAGAATAGCATTTTAAAGCAGAATATTTCGTAAAATTAAAAACCACTTTGCAATTTACTTCCATCAAACCCATTGTACCAGGAAAAATACCTCCTTCAGAAGGGAAAAGGTGTCAGTATTCTGTAAGAATATCTGATTTTTATCCAGCTCTTTGCTATTTAAGCTCCCTTCTTTTCAGTGCAAGGCGATCAGCTGACAACAGCAGCAACCAAATCATGTTTGCAGCTGGGCAATTACAGTAGACCCTAAGATCTGTGACTGTCAACCATGAACGCAGATGCCTTCAAAGTTCTGTTTTTCTTCCATGTGGAAGTCGTTGGCATGGAACAGATGCCTTCATTTTGGAGAAACCAACCTCTGGATATAATTGGTTCTCTCTTCTCTTGTCCTCTAGGGACGGTCTCTCGCAGATGAAATTAGATGAGAGGGGAAAAAAACCAAAAGACCCAGGCACACATGCTCACACATGACACGAAGCAGGAGTTTTCAGGATCTCTCTCTGTTTTGTCACGTGGAACTGTTTTACAGCTGGAAGATTTCGCTCCATTTTTAGCACTCTACACACATGATGATGCTATATGAAAAACATGCAAATTAAAATATATATCTGGCCAAAGTTTATTATTAATCTAGGCATGCTTGTTTAGAAATAAGACAAGCATATCCAGCCCGTATTACTTTAGTGTTAAATGTTGACTTCTGCGCTATTTATCGATGCCGCAGTCTCAGAAATTTAAAGTTAAATTGCGGAAGAGACAAGATGGTTTAAAAAAACTTCTGTTGCTGTGGTGGAATCAAGGTATTTTCATTAGATGGTTTGCTAATTTTTAACACAGGAGGGAAAAAGCAAGTAGTTGACTTCAAATTTCCTCTAGCATACAGGCATTCAATTAAGGAAGCGCATTTACAGGAACTTTAGCAGAATTGGTCTGATGAACACCTGTGATGAGCCATTGCTGGGAGTCCTGTGGTAGGGTACTGAAGAGCCTGTGTCCTCTTAATGCAGATACCTAAGATTGGATGATGGTAATGGAATTTAAAGGCTCTAAGAGAGAGGGAGAATATGCCTACCCTGTGCCCATCAAAGGCTTTTGTCACTCCCTTTCCCCTCCTGTGTAACAGCTACCAAATCATTGCGGTTTATATTATTTATTACTATTAAAATAAATGAATATCATCTTTGGGTTACCTTAAAAAGCTCAGTTGTGAACTGTGACAGTCAGCTAGTGCTGTGTAAAGAGCTGTGGTATCCTTGGGCAGAGTGGGTATCCCCAGGGATCAGGGACTGCCAGGAGGAGGTGAACTACCAGTGCTGATGCCCAAGAGCCTGGAGTTCTGCCATTTCTGAATGCTTTTTCTTTCTTAAGTTTTATTTCTTAGCAGAAGCTTTTTTTATATTGCAGTTTAACGTAATAGTCCAGGTCAATCACCAGGTGTAGAATTTATCTAGGCAAATGTAACTTCTGCATGAATTGGCTGATGAACTATAGGAGTTGCTTGAAGATGCTGTGCCTTTGTAACAGCATAGGTAAATCCTGCTGGTAGCATATCAATGACCTGAATTCTGAACCCGATTTTCAGATTTTAATGGCAATTTCCAGAGTTGATGTGAGGAAGAGTTTATTACTACTGTAGTATTTACATCTCTTAAAAGTTGAGCAGAAGTGTCACCATCAACGAAAACTGGCTGGAGTTATCTTGGTCCTACCGTGGTCTGGGTAGTTGGTAGAAGGCAACCCGCCTTTTAGACACTTGATGTAACTGGATAGCTGCAGGGTGCTGCAGTCCTTTGTTCCCTGCTGACACCCACGAGCTGTATGGGTGGAGGGCATTCACTAGGACTTCCAGTAATTGGAAGTCCAAAGTAAACTTCGTTTTGAAATGGTGACTCTTCAGGTTTTATAAAGGAGTAGGGAGATACTTTGGTGTAGGACTACAGTTCTGATTCACAGAACTTCCGTGCAACAGCGTGCTGCTCTTAGCGTTGTAGTTCTGAAGAACCACATATTAAGGGAAAAATTTAACCAGAGAAGTGCTTAGGTGGTGAAGGGATTTCTGGCAGTAACTAGGAAGTGCAATAATGGTTGATTTCTTTTGAGGCTGATCCTGATATTTGTACTCTTTACATTCTATTAATTCCTTGAAAGATAAGCTGATACAAGAATGATTTGCCAGGGCCAATGGCTTTTCTAAAAATCTTGGCTCAGGTTATATCCCCCTTCTCTCCACATATAAGATAAAAGCACTGTGAATATGAGGTTAACTGAATTCAAATAGAAGACTCTCTCGAGTTATTGCATTCCTTAGAAAATAAATACATTTCTCATATGGTTGAGATTGATCAAAAAAGTATTCTGTATGCCAGTGATTACATTCCCATCTGTGATTAAGGTTTTCTGTCTGCATCTGGTTTTCACATTATATTTCTGTAACAAGAATCCTTTATATGGCAGAGTTCATTCTCTGTATTTTCTATTAGCTGCAGCTTGAACTACTGCACAGATCGCAGATTTACACATGTGGTTTTCATTACTTCATACCATTGAGAAAAAGTAATATTTGTTTGGGAAAGTATGTTTTTCAAAATTTCCATGGTAATACAACATGTTGATCCTTTTTTATAACACTCTTGTAAGACTACAAATTGTTTGAGGCATTCTACTTTCAGTGAAGTTAAGGCTTTAGACAGTTTTGCACGTATATTCGAACAACAACAGCAGTTTACAATTCAGGAGGCAAAACTAAATTTAAAAAAGGAGATTAGCATAGAATGGGTATAGCAGAATGCATCCATCACTTTGGAAAATGTGGCATATAGAGAAAATGAATGTGGGGCTGAAACAAAGGAAGAGTAGTAGGTTAAAGTGATGGTCTTCATTGTAAAGTGGACGACAGATGGGTATTTTTTTTTTTAAGAACTTTTTTTTTTACAGTAAGAGATTTAAAAATCTTACTAGCCGTGAAAAAGGAATATGCTATTCAGCAGACACAAATATTGAATTCCTATATGTTACATAATTTAACATACTTGATCATAATTATTTCTAGTGGCCAAATCAGTAAAGGTTAGCAAAACATGAATACATCTTTACAGATGGTGTCTGTGTGTAGTTCTGAATCCAAAATATGATGTTACGTTAATGTTCCACTGTAAGTCCATATTTCAACCAGACTATGCTATCGTCACTCAGTAGAAAACTTAATGTTTAGATGATCTCAGTGAAATTAATAGGGTCACTTGGTCAGTGAAGGATTTTTCAGTTTTGTTAGGGGCAGGAGTTTACGGCCATAAAAGTCAGATCAAAGAATAACAATTTAGGGAATATCATATGCATTTATGGAAGTGTAAAGTGTTATGCAAAAGTCTGGACAATTGAAAAATACACAATTCCTGATAAGGCACAACTGAGAGGTCATTTTTATTGCCTACGTAAGAACATGGTGACAACTAGAGAATTTAATAAAAAATAAAAACCATTTTAGAAAAATCAGTTGTTGCACCTAAGTTGGGGAGTCCTAAACACATTTTGTAGATTATTTTCCACATGCGAAAGGCAGTTGTGTCATCCTGAAAGCTTCACAGTTGCCAAATGCTGGGTAGAGTCCTGCAGTCCTTACACCCCTCTCGTTTTCACTGAAGTCAGTAGAATTTTGGCTTGTGTCAGGGCAGCGGGGAAATGTGTGACCACAAAGATGGGAAAGAAGGGTCTTTGAGTGGTGAACTCCTCTGTTCTGTAACCTTAACTTGGGAAGGTTTGTTTTGATTTGAGGAGGGTGCTTGTTTGTGGGAAGGATTGCAATTTCTAGCACAAACACAAATGTGATCTTTTTTGCAAATGCCCTTGGGTGATATTTTTTTTTTTTTTTCCAGTAAGATCTAGTCCAGGAGAGGGTTGGGCCTGGGTTCTTGGTTAGATGCATGCAGCTGCAACCAGTTCCTTATGCATGCTTGACTTTATGTCCCGAAATACCTGAATAGTGGATGCAGATTGAAGCATGTACGTAACTGTGTGTGCCTGGCTCTGAAAATCTTTTTGCCTTGACATAATTATGAACCCCTGAAAAACATACTAATGTCTTGGAAAAACTGACAACGCTGTAATACAGACTCATACTAATGACAAAGTATTTGTGTAACCCAAATAAACAGTTTTTGTAGGTGTTGAAGTGGGAGGGAAATTGCCTTTTCAAAAGTGGGAGGAGGATTTGTAAATATATCAATAGCTTTTTGATCTCCCTTTGTTTAAATGTGTTTGCTGTTACGACTTACAAATTAGTAGAGCGATGTGAAATTGCAAGGTCTCTATTTTTAGTAACCATGTTCATTTAATAAATGATTCTCTAGAGCTTCTGTTGGACCAGGTAAAGTATGTAATATTTTATATTTTATGAATGTGTTTTAAACGAAGGATTTTTACAGAAATAGCTAATAGGTGTTTTCATGGTAGAATACAGGCTGCCCTTAGTTTGTTGCCCTCTGGATGTCAACTGTTTTAAATGAGCAACTTACGAAACAGCCGTTGTCAAAGAATTAATACAGTTTTAAAGTACTGCCTTATATTAACTAAGAAAATGTGGGTAATTGATTTAGAATGATAGCATTTCTGTCTTCCGTTTTTATTTAAAAGACTGCTATTATAATGCAAATGAAGGGGTGTGGTGCTTCAAACTGGCTGTGATATGTGCTTCTTTTTTTTTTTTTTTTTTTTTTTTTTTTTTTTCATTTGTTGTTGTCAATAGAAAAGATTGATCTCTGGGCTGGTGAACATAATATCTGTCCCAGTCAGAAAAGGAAAGAGGAAATTAGCAGAGCGATTGGTGGAGAATGATATCTGTCAAAAGAAACACTTGGAGAGCACTGAGTTTAGTGATAGGTGACTGCCGGAAAAAAGGGAACTTTGAATTTTGTCAAGGTAAGGAACAGAAAAAATATTTGATTTTGTAATATGCATACCTTTTAGAAGTTATTTTTAATGACTGTACCTTGCCTTGTAAACTGCAATTAAAAAAGAAATCTTTCCCTTTAGCCTCCAAAGAGTCTGCCTAAATCAATGAAGGTGGTGTCTTCATTTTAATATCACTGAGACAGAATACAACATAAACAATAAAATCCATCAGTGATGACTTTTCTAAAATCTTCCTTAGCTTAAAAATACATATATGTGAAATTTTTAACTGTGGGGTTTTTTTGTATTTTTGATGACATAGGTGCTCATTATCTGGCATGTAAATATTACGTGGCTGTGAAAATAATAAAGTTCAGTTTCCAGAACTGTGAATTGGAACACTACTTGCAGCCAGGTTAAGGAAGAGTTGGAATCACATTGGCAAAATGGTTGTGTTTGTAATTTAGTGGAAGCCTCTGGTGAACTCATGGCACTGGGAATCTGTGATAAATTTCACTGAGATGATATTGAGAAGTGATATTTCTGTTTCTTGTGTGCAAGGACTTTTACCATACTGCAAAAGTAAATCTGCTGTGGCAGAACTAAACTTCTAGATAACCTGTGACTGCCATTCCTGTCTTTACTGTAACTACATTTTTTCTCTTAAAATGGTGCGTCTAGATGGCAAGAAACTACTAAACTGGTTTTAAGTGCTTTCCAACAGTCTGATACTTTCTTTCTCCATGTTGGACCATTTCGCCTACCATAACTTTAAGAGTATGATACCACAATAAAATGAACAACTCTAGGCTATGCTGCGGTTAGTTTTAAAGGCAGCTAAGCCTTGATCACGTTGCTGGTCTCCCCACTCGAGACGCCGTGGCCCACGCTGCTCTGTCTGTGGGGTGTGAGAAGGAGATGGCGCAGCGAAGACAGAGCCAGCAGGAGGCTCTGCACATAGTGTGGTGGCAAGGAGCCGGGGCTGAGGTTTTGTGCACCAGTGTCAGCACACTTAAAAAATTTAAATCCTATTAAAAATGAATTTGCATTCTAATCTGAGTTCCTAGTTCAGTTTAAAACAAGTAAATGCTTCTCTGGGACCTTCCTGTACACAGGCAGCATTGGAAAAGAATGAATAATCTTAGCAGGGTTTCTTCTTGCATTTTTATTTTGCTAATTTAGCAGTGTATGGCTTCTAACTTAATTCTCCTTTCTTCTATCTACAGTCTATTTTTCAAAGTTTTAAGTGTACCCTGTACAGGTGGTTGTTGGTTGGTTTGTTTTGCCATATGGGTCTTCATAAAGGATTTTAAAAATAAATAAATGTAAAAGTAAAGATTTCATGCCTGAAGCACGCAGTGCTGGCATACTAATGGGAAGCTTATTGTGGTTTATTGCTGTCAGAGCACGTGCAAGATAATGGAAATTTCCTACAACTTACGAGAAAGGCATGTTTTCTAATACTATTCATTTTTAAAAAAAGAGAGAATTAATATGACTAAAATTCACTTCATCTTTATAAAGTCCAAATGATCTGGTGGTACTGCTGAAATAAATGGAGAGGGAGCAGCAGGTTATCTGTCTTGTTAACTGTCACGCAGGTCAGGCTGCCTCTATCACCTGGGTGCAGGCACATCTCTGCCATTGTGAAGTCCCTGTGTACTAAATGATTCCTTTTCCTGTGCAGTTCTATCAATGTAGCCCTATACCAAAACAAACATCCTCTCTATAACACAACTTACAGAGTTAATGATATTGTACAGTTTTCACCTTGATGATGAAGATCATCTAGGGATCACCATCCCTAGAGGTATTTAAGAAACGTGTAGATTTGGCACTCAGGGCATGCTCTAGTGGCAGAGATTGTGGAGGTCTGGGTTTTTTTTTTGAATGTATGGTTGGGCTCGATGATCTCAAAGGTCCTTTCCAGCCATGAGATTCTATGATTCTATGATAATCCAAAACTGCTTTGCAGCTCTTTATAAAAGAGAGTGATCAGTGGTGGTTAGCAATTGTTAAGATCTTTAGGCATTCCCATTTTGACTTTTATTTGAAATGAGGTGCCTGGGTAAGGTCCCTATATCTGGATGTATTTGTTTGTAACACGTTCAAAAATTTTAGTCTTAAATGGCCAAGGAGCTCCACATTGAAATTTGGATGAGTGATTAGAGTTGAGGCCAGCACTCTTATAGCTTAACTTAATATGTATGGACTTTGCCATGCCCAAGGAGTTTTGACTTACTATTTGAAACCAAAATGGAATAAAAGAACCAAAATACAATAAAAGACAAAATAAAGGGTGTTTGAGTCTGTCGCGTCCTTGAAGCACTGGCCTCTTGTAGCATTAAACTACCTGCCTATGCTTTTGTGATCCCTTTTGTGCATCCTCATCCATCTTTTGCTATTGCAGTCTTCTTTTCTGTGTTTCCTTTTTTACCCTCAAAACAATTGTTTGCTTACCTATGTATCTTAAAGAGTACAACTGAAATAATAAACTCCCCTTCTAACATATAACAGATGCAAAAGGGGACGAGTGTATTATAGACAGCGAGTTGTCATTACACAGCTCACAATCAGATTTTCATCTGTTCATGTGGCGCACACCTGTGGCTCGCTGGTGTTGCTCTTGATTGGAGTGTGAGAGATCTTAATGAAAAACAAAGCCAGGATGACAAGAAGAGACTCTATGGCACACAGGGGTTACTTCACACGTCGTAAGAAAGCGAAATTCCAAATACGCTGGTTTGGAGAGAATGGCTCGTGAGGAGGGAGCATTGGCTGGGTGACTCTGCAAAGGGAACCAGGGCCCTGCTGGTTGCTGCCTTGCAAACAAGGCGTTTTTCTCGGTAGGTCAGGTTGATTTGGACCAGTTGAGAGCGTTGCCCAATTTCTCCAGTTTACTTTCTGAGCCAGTAAGAGCATCCTGGGCAGGAATCCAGCTTTTGAAGTACAAAGAAAATAACCCGTAATCTATATAAAACGCTGGCGGATGGGGAAGGGAGGAAATTTACAGAGAATAACTTGAGTTTGAGAACAACGGTGTTAAAAGTAGAATGTAAGGGGTGTTTGTGTGAGACGTTAATGTTTATTTTAATTTGCAAATATGATCTTTGAAACCTTCGAGGTGAGCAGAGGACGAGCTCTGACAATATGATACATTTATTAGTAAACTGAAACCAAGCACTCCAGCTGAAGCTGAAGTTCCTTTTTCAAAGTGATTTTCTTCCCTGAGTTTGCAGAGTTTGTGTTCTCTCTCCACCCCCCACACCCACCCCCCTCCTCTCCTTGGTAGTAATGTACTGTGGCTCTGATAACGTTAATGGGCTTTGCCCCACATGGAGCAGCGAGTGTATTGTACCACTGCTCACTGATCCCAGGTCAGTGTGATGCATGAAATCAATTTATTTGAATCTCTTTGCCTGTATAGGAATTTGGCGGCGTGCCAGTTGTTTTCATTTAATGTTCTTTGTGTTGAACACAGACAAGCAGGCATGCTTTTGTACTCCTCTTTCTTCTGGGCTCTTCTCTTTTCAGCCGATAGTCTATTCTGTGGATTTTTCAGAAAGAAGTAGGAATGTGTTACCTTTTTTAAAAATCATTTTTGTTTAAATAGCCTTTAAAGAGCGTAAAAACTAGGTCAGTCATAGAGCAGCCTGTGTAGGGTTTTCACTGAGTATAGGTGGTAACACCTGCCTTTTCCAGTTTCTTAAATCTGGGGAAAAAGAGAAAGCAGTGGTCTGTTTTTCTAATGCCTGATTCTATGATTTATGTCATCATGTAAGACAAAGACTCTTCAATAACACTTAAATCAGAATATTTTTATTTCAAAATGAGTGAATGTCTGGCAGTTGGTTGGTTGAATCGGAAATCCCTTTCAGGATCTTTTTCATTTTGAGTGATGACCTTAACGTAAGCATTAATTTGGGAATTCCTTGCCTCATCTTTCTGTCTGTTCCTCCCCTCCACCACATATTTGATGTTTTGAATGGCTGTAGAACAGCTACCCGAAAGAACCCGTTTCTGTACGTTTTCCCTTTTCTATGAGAAAGCAGCAAGGCGTGTGGAACAGAGCAAGTAATTTAGCCCTTCTTCAATAGGAAAAAAAAAAAGAAAGGAGTAGACAGCAGCAGGGATTTCCATGAGGATTTGTTTCAGAGCTTGGTGTTGGGAGAGGCGGAGAGCAGGAGCAGAGGACTCTGTTGATGCTCCGGGCGGTTGGTGCGGAAGTTGATCTGCAGAACCGCGGAGCCGCGGCACAGGGGTCAGACTCGTACACATCAGCCCCGTTTCCTTGTTTAATTACCTGAAGAGCAAAACATCCAGGCTGGGAGTGTGTGAAAACCCAGTATCTCGAACAGCAGTTTGCTGCTCTGACATCCTGCGAGGCCAGCCCCGTCTGTCCGCAAACGTCAGGGCTGGTTCCTGACAGCGGGCTATCTCTGCCGGGCCTGGGTTCCTTCCATTCAGGAGGCATTGTGTGGAAGAGGGTTTGGTCAGGAATTTGAGGTTCCTGCCGGTTCTTCCAGCCCGGACAACCCTGTGACAGATAGGCCTGATTTTTTT